>LFZN01000112.1:0-19860 GCA_001578235.1 Pseudocercospora eumusae | reverse complement strand
CCCGCCATGATCTGCCCGGCGGCCTTTCGCGTTGGTGTATCTTCCGTTGGGAAGTCTTCGGTCTTGGGGATGAGCTTGGTCCAGTCTTCGATCATCTCGCCCTTCACGCGCTTGTCAAACTCAGCGGCGAGCGACGGGTACTCCTTGGCGTAGCCTTGACGGAGCTCATGCCATTGCTTCTCGAGATCTTTGCCTCGTGGCACCACCTCGCGGAAGTAGGAATAGACATCGTCGTCGATTTGGAATTTCTTCTCGGGATCCATGCCGAAGAACCTCTTCACGTACGCGACGTCCTTCTCGCCAAGATCTGCGCCGTGAGTCGAAGCCTGACCAGCCTTCTCGGAGCCGTGGCCGATGGTGGTGCGGACGTTGATGACGGTAGGCTTGTCCTTGGAGGCACGCGCTTGGATCATGGCCTTGACGAGACCCTCGACATCATTGTTGCCGTCTTCGACTTCAAGCACGTTCCAACCGCAAGCACGAAACTTCATGTTGTGGTCATCAGACGTGCAGATGTCGACAGTACCGTCGCAGGTAACCTCGTTGCGGTCGAAGATGACGCAAAGATTGTTCAGCTTCCAGTGACCAGCCAGCTGAATCGCCTCCATCCCAACGCCCTCTTGCAAGCAGGCATCCCCGATTGTGCACCACGTCATGTTATTGACTAGTTCGTAGCCCGGCCTATTGTATTGAGCACCAAGGTGCTTGGTAGCCATGGCGAGACCGACGGCATTGGCAATTCCTTGTCCGAGTGGGCCTGTGGTAACCTCAACACCATCGATTTCGATCTCTGGGTGACCTGGTGTTACCGAGTCAAATCTCACAGAGTGGTATGAGAGGAGCTGTTCCCAGGTCATTTGCTCGAATCCAACCAGGTGGAGGAAACAGTATTGCCACAGGCATGCGTGGCCATTGCTGAGTACGAATCGATCTCGGTTGAAGTAGTTGGGGTTCGATGGCGAGATTTTCATCACATATTTCCAGAGAGCCACACCGATTGCTGCCATTCCCATGGCGGATCTGATGAGATGTTAGCTTTGCCACTTCTTGAATTTTGTGTCGAAATCCATAGTTCTTCTACCCTGGATGCCCACATCCGAACTGATGGCACAAATCTGCGACCAAACATCTGAATGTGTTCAAGACGTGATCTGTTTTGCTCTTCTCCTCTAGCTGAATATCGGCAACGTCGCCATTGCTGATGCCATTCGACTTCTTGCCGTTTAGATCGATCGGGAGGTGGTCGATGTCCTGCGTTGATACCGCGCCTGGAGCCATATTGTATATCTGTAAGAAGTTTTCGTGTTCCAAAACATCCAATTGTTCTTGAGAAATAGAAAGCCGAAAAGAAGCAATGACAGACCTGAGGAGGAAATGCTATATCGGCATCTGTAATAGGGATTGAGCAGACTCTTAATATACGTCACACGCGTGGCTCCTCATGTCTCCCCATGGAGCTTCGTGAATCGTGAGCTCACATACCAGGAAGAATGTACAGGTCAATTACTCGTCAGGTGGAAAGGTCGCGCGTCGGCCAAGTGGGTGCTTGCTGACTGCCAAGTCAACGCAGAAGGAATTTGCAAGCGCTGACATCCTGCGTTCCGGCTTGCCACTTTCGGTGAGACCAGAATACAACATCCTTCTTTCCACTCTGCCACGTCCACACTGCTACCACCACGGCAGTTCACGGAACGAATTGTGGGATTTAGATTGTGTTATCTGCGGTGTCTGACTGACCCACTGAGTGATGTAGGCCACGAAAACCCAAGGTAAGCTTGTCGAAAGATTCTTATGTCGAGGTAGGTCCAACTTCTTGAGCTCTTCAATATTTCCTCTCTCTTCCCTTCACTCAAAGCAGATCTATCGCGGCATCATACTTCTATCCGAACGACAATGGCACCAGCGGCGATTGTCAGCGACCTCGCAACAGTAGCACATCAACCAGAATCAAACCTCACACAAGCAAACGCGCCCTCGCCGAACCTCTTCTCGTTATCCGGCCAAACAATCGTAGTAACAGGCGGGGGCCGAGGTCTTGGAATCACTCTCGCAATCGCAGTCGTCGAAGCCGGAGGCAATGTCGCATGTCTAGACGTCCTCCCAGAACCCTCGGCCCAAGAATGGTCGCAACTACAATCCCTAGCAAAGAAGTCCGGCCTCACAGCAACCTACGGAAAATGCGACATCACGCAAGAAAGTCAAGTCCAAGCAGTCCTAGAACAGATATCGTCAGCAGCCGCGTCAAGGAACACACCCTTCTCGGGAATAATCGCCTGCGCCGGAATCCAACAAAAAACCCCAGTCCTCGAATACCCCGTCGAAGACTTCACGCGCATGCTCAACGTCAACGTAACCGGAACATTCCTCACAGCCAAGCACTCGGCGAAACTCTTCGTGCAAAACAACATCAAAGGCTCCATCGTCCTCATCGCGTCCATGTCCGGCCAAGTCGCCAACCGCAGCCTCGATTGTACCGCTTACAACACCAGCAAAGCGGCCGTCCATCAATTATGTCGATCCATGGCGCAAGAGATTGGGTGTCATGGGATTAGGATCAATACGTTGAGCCCCGGGTATATTCGGACTGCGATGACGGATGCGCTGCTGAAGCAGGAACCTGAGATTGAGAAGACGTGGATGGCGGGTGCTTTGCTGGGCCGACTGGGTGCGCCGGAGGATTTCAAGGCGCCTGCGGTGTTCCTGTTGGCGCCGGGGAGTGCGTGGATGACGGGGGCGGATTTGAGGGTGGATGGAGGGCATTGTGCTGCTGCTTAGGGGGATGTCGTGGGAATAATTGTAGTAGAAGATGCATATAGCGTTCGTTATGAATCTACGGCCGTCTTTCGGTCTCCGAATTAATATTCCAAGGGTTCAAGAAGGTGGTGGGGTGTCGAGCAAGGATGAAGCCGACCCAGCTCATCATCGTCTCTTCTTCTTCACTCCATCCTCCCACTGCAACAACATGATCTGCCTTATACTGCACCACCTAAAGCAATAGCCCTGGCGTAATGTCATTGTACCACGGTCAGGAATTGGTTGAATACAAATCGCACTCAGAGAAACACTCGCTGCTGCTCGTTCTTTGCTGAAAGAAAGAAACCACTCCGAACAATCGTAGTACTGGCATTGACCCTGCGTATCACTGTATGTCCCGCATCTATATCACTATGCCCGAGCCATATTCCGCTACAATATTCTAACACTGCGTCTTCTACAGCCACTCTCGCTTCCATTCATTGCTAGCCTGCAGTCCAGCTACCACATCCCTACCGCGCCCTCCGCTACACGAACTCGTTTGACCACGAAAGCGCCATGCATATCTCGGAAAAGCTGGCCGCTGCCCATGCCAAGGGCCAGCACACATGCTCATTCGAATACTTCCCACCCAAGACGGCCCAAGGCGTGCAGAATCTGTACGACCGTATGGACATGATGCACGCCCTGGGACCGGCTTTCATTGATATCACCTGGGGCGCAGGAGGACGTCACTCTTCGCTGACTTGCGAGATGGTGAAAGTGGCGCAATCCGCCTACGGACTAGAGACTTGCATGCACCTCACATGCACAGATATGGAGAGGAGCAAGATTGATCACGCATTGGAGGAAGCATACAAGGCAGGCTGCACCAACATCCTGGCTCTCAGAGGCGACCCGCCCAGAGAGCAGGAAAAGTGGGAGGCCAAAGATGGCAACTTCCGATACGCTTTGGATCTGATCAAGTACATCAAGAAGACGTACGGCCGTCATTTCGACATCGGCGTCGCAGGATATCCAGAAGGGGTGGATGACACCACGAATGCCGACGAGCACATCAAGTATTTAAAGCAGAAGGTGGACGCTGGTGGGACATTCATCGTCACGCAAATGTGCTACGATGCCGATATCTTTATCGACTGGGTCAAGAAGGTGCGCGCCGCCGGCATTCCGGAGTCTGTGCCCATCATCCCTGGAATCATGCCAATCTCGACATATGCAGCATTTTTGAGGCGTGCAAACTGGAGCAAAGCCCGAATTCCTCCGGAATGGCTTGAGGTGCTCGAACCGATTAAGAATGACGACAGCGCTGTTCGTGACGCTGGATGCGATCTAATTGTAGAATTCTGTCGGAAACTCATGGATTCCGGCATTATGCACATGCACTTCTATACCATGAATCTGGCAGCTGCTGTGAGGATGGTGCTTGAGAAGCTCGAACTCACTCCCCCTGCCGAAAGCCCACATCCAGACATCAAGCCTCTGCCATGGCGCCAATCGCTGGGACTCAACCGACGAGACGAGAATGTGCGACCCATCTTCTGGAGAAATCGCAACCGAGCATATGTCGCACGTACTCAGGACTGGGATGAATTTCCAAACGGCCGTTGGGGTGACAGCAGATCGCCTGCCTTTGGCAGTCTCGATGAGTACGGCATTGGCTTGAAAGGTACTAATGAGAACAACCGCAAGATCTGGGGCGAGCCGAAGACCATCAAGGATATCGTGAGCTTGTTTGTTGGCTATATGCGAGGCAAGGTCGAAAGCTTGCCTTGGTCAGAAGCTCCGATCAACGAAGAGGCCAACACACTGGTCGACGACTTGGTAGCTCTTAACAGTCGCGGACTCTTGACCATAAACTCACAGCCTGCTGTAGATGGCGTCAAGTCCTCACATCCAGTCTACGGTTGGGGTCCGAGAAATGGCTACGTCTACCAAAAGCAGTACCTGGAGGTTTTGGTCTCGCCAGATCTTATCGGCACAGTCATCCAGCGCATGGAGCAGGATCCTGACATCACCTACTATGCAGTGAATTGCAACGGCGAGCTCAAGACCAATGCTCCCACTGATGGCGGTCCTAATGCTGTCACCTGGGGCGTCTTCCCGGGAAAGGAGATTGTGCAGCCGACAATTGTCGAGACAGTATCATTCCTCGCATGGCGCGATGAGTTCTACCACCTTGGCGTGGAGTGGAGCAAGTGCTACGAAGAAGGCAGCGAAAGCAGGAAGTTGATCAAGGAAATCACACAAAGCTGGTACTTGGTCAACATTGTCCACAACGACTTCCGTCAGCAGCGAGGCATCTTCCCCATCTTTGACGGACTCAAGGTACCAGGCCTTGATGAAGTCCCATATACGAATGGCGTCAGCAGTGTCAATGGCATCAATGGACATGGCCACATTCACGAGAAGCTTGAGGCCAACGGAGTTCCGGATGGCAACAACGTCGTAAATGGCGCAGACAAGGCGAGCTCCAACAGCACGCTTAAGAATTAGATGATACACAGAAAGAAAGCGGAACATATCACTTTATGGAGTACGTTGGGCATTTAGCGAGGAGTTTCATGTGTTTCGGCTTCTTCAACAAGAGGCCGGCCAAGGGGAAATGTCGGCGTTCTTGGGATGATGATTTTTTGAGCATTTGAGATACCCCATTCAACCGGGCGAGGATAAAGTGGTCGCATAAGGGCAAAAGGGGAAAAATTGAAGGAGAAGGAGTATCATTATCATCAGGCGCTCTGCATCAACTGGTGCGCTGCTTTCAGCCAGAAGTAAAGCATCGTTCCAACACGATCGATCAAGGTAGAAGACGGAAGACATGAAGAAGAAGATAGCACACAAAAATTATATCAATCGTGACACATTCAACACTCTCCAGCCGCCAATTCCTCCAAATCAATCCCCACCTCCTCCCTCCTCCTCCTCCTGACCAACACCCTCGCCCTAGGATTCGCAATCATCGCACTCCCATACTCCATCCACCTCGCCATCCCCACATCCTTGATTTGAAACTCATACTTCAACACCAAATGCACCATCGCAATCTTGACCTCATTCGCGGCAAAAAACCTTCCAGGACACGCATGCTTCCCATGCGCAAAACCCAAATGTTCGGGCCCCGTGGATACCAAGTGTCGTTTAGGGCCGAGCTTTGGATCGAGGAATCTGTATGCGTCGAAAGTTTCGGGCGAGCGGTAGTGGTCTGCTGACCACATTTTATGCGAGGAGATGGCGGTTCGGGTGCCTTTGGGGAGGTGCAGGTTGGGGGGCAGGGTGAGGGGTCGTGTTGCGGTTCGGTGCATTGTTGCTGGGAAGACGGAAGAGTTAGAATTAGTGGTTGAGGGGGAGGGAGGTGGACAATACCCATGTTTATTGGTTTTAGACGTTGGGTTTCTTTGAGGAAGGAGTCGAGGAGGTGGAGGTTGTATAATGAGGTTTTTTTCCAGCCGTGTTGGGTCATGACTGTTTGGGCTTCTTGGCGGAGGGGTTGGAGGAGGTGGGGGTGGGTGGCGAGGTTGAGGAGGGCTTGGAGGAGGAGGTCGCTGGTGGTGTGGATTGCGGCGACGGAGAGGCTGAGTTGGAGGTCGAGTTCGTGGTAGGGTTTTTTTCCGCCGTGGGAGGCGTTGCGGAACCATTCGATTGCGTCGTTGGGGAGGTTTGGGGGCCGGGATTCGCGTTGTGCGGTGGAGATTTCTTGGTGGCGGGCGTCGAGGATGGGTTGGAGGAGGGAGGCGGCGGTGCGGTAGTCGCGTCTTACTTTGCGGCATAGCGGGAGGAAGCGTTCCATGGGCCATTGGAGGAGTTTTGGCATGAAGCGACAGATTGTGCTGGCGATGAAGGCGTCGGTGGTGAATTCTACGGACACGCGGAGCCATTCTTGATTCTCGGCGATTTCGGATGGGAGGAAAATGCGGGTGGAGAGACGTGCGACCCATTTCAAGACGTCGTTTCGGAGTTCGATCTCGTGCCATTCGCCATCGCTGAGCACGCGATTCCAGGTGTCGTTGAGGCAGGACGACATTTCTTGAGAGAGAGCTTTGGTAAATTTCGGAAGACTTCGTGTTAAGCCTGTCATGACTGCTTCTTCGAAAAGGCCGGGAGGTGGACTCCTGAACGTTCGAAAGGTGTCGTAGTTGGCGAGGAAGTGCTTGAGACGGGCCATCAGTCAAAACCCTTTACCGGCCTTGGTGATGCGTACCTCTTCCGTGAATTTCTGGAAAGAAAGCTCCGACTTCTCATTGACTGCATCGATCATTTCGGGTGGTAGCATGATGACACGACCTCCGTCTGTGAGGATTGAGAAAGGTCCTTTGAACTGTTGGCCATTTCAGTTAGAGCAGTCGATCGATATATGGCTCTGCATGCATTTCACATACTTTGCGAAACCCATCTGAGAGCAGCCTTCTCGCGTGCAGAACGTATTCTTTCCTGGCTTTGAAGTTCAAGTTCCACCATTGCGATTTCTTCTCGTTGATCGATTCAAAATGTGTGCCTCTTTCTTTGAATGACGAGACGATCCAGAACAGGCCAAGGATTATCACAAGCAGGCCATAGACGAGCTCTCGCTGGACATGTGCCCAGCCCGATGGGAGCATCTGCTCCAGCCGACTCTGCTCAGACATGTTTGCGACTGCTCACGAGCACATAAAACCACGCACACTTCTCCCGCCATTATTATTATTCTTTTGTCGAAAGCAACTTGGAGTTGTACTGGTACCCTTGCGTAGTGTACGAGCTATACGATGTTAGCCTCGGACAGGGCATACCACGAAGAACTAGTGGCTTGGCGAGAGGTTGTTTTCTAGGTACTGTAGCAAACCTTCCGTGGACATGACACTGACAACACACATTTATTATTCAAGCCTACCCTTACAACGAGGTTCAACCTAAAGCCGCCTTCTGGGCCCCAATTGGCTCGCACATGTGAAGTCGATCTTGAGGATGCTCTTGGGGCTCGACGCAAGCCGAGAGGGCGTATTTCAGTGCCAGCATGCTGTTTGCAATTATCATGTTCGTGCTTCTATTTCTAACCCGCGCTCTTTTGTGTGCTACGATCGGCTTCCTCGACTTTGATCTGAAATGGTCTTGTCGAGCAGGCCAGCGAAATAGTATTGTTGAAGTGCAATGGACGCCATTGGGCATGGGTACTGGATCAATCTGCACTTATCGACCGCCTCCGAGAGCTTTGAGCCAACGTCCTTAGCCTCTGGACAATCGGCCAGTGTCCAGCTATCATTCTCGAGCATACCCGGTATGCTCTTGGTGAACATTGCGTTCCAGCCTGCAGCTTTGCTGATGATCTCGTACATGGTCTTGCGATCCATGCCAAGCTTCTTGCAGAATGCCATACCCTCAATGGATGCCGCGAGATGAATGCCTGCCAAGAGCTCCGCGATTGTTTCTTTGCTGACTTGGTGTGACTTGGTCATTTTGACATCAGCTGTGGCCATTTGTCCAACAAGGTCAGGCTGAGACCTGGGGAGGTAAAGTTGTACGAGCGCAGCGTCGTCGACTTTTAAGAGGCCTGCCTCTTCTCCCTGGAGATATAATTGCTCTGCTGTGCTGACCACTGGGACCGGAAAATGAACCTTTCTTGCCGTGTCCGTCACGATCAAGCAATCTTTTTGAATGATCGCCAATGCGCTATAAGGATGCCAGTCATTTTTCAACATGTGCGGTGCCCGATTCTCGAACATGAAACTTGCTCCATCAGACTGGTTGACATAATCGGTCACAGCTTGAGTATTGAGTCCAACTGTGGCGGCCAATCCCAATGCTTCAGAGGCAGAAATGATGTTGGTCGCAGCTAGAAGTTGATGAACGGTTTTGGTCTTGGTGCCAGCACTGATGCCTCCCATGCGATAGAGATTCCCTGACATTGCTTGAAGCACTTCCTTGGCCTCGTCGAGGTGCTCCTCGGGTCCCGATTCGAATATCGACAGGGTGCCATTCGCGGCTCTGATAGTGCCGCCAGAGACTGGGCAGTCCAAGAGCTTGACGTCCGGCCGGTTGAACTCTTCGTCTAATCTTTTTCGGAGCTCATGCAAGAAGTCTGGTGGAGTTGTAGAGCAAAGTATAAAAGTCTTGCCTTTACCAAGACCTTGAATTACAGCATCATCGCCCTCGAAAAGCAAGCTGGAGTTCTGAGCTGCATTTGCAACCATGGACACAAAGAAGTCCGCATTTTGTGCTGCATCCTTTGGGGTCTTTGCCGGCTTGCCTGAGCAAAGATGAAGGCGTCAGCACAGAACACAATCTGCGATCTCTCATTGTATGTTCATTGCTTTTCCATGACTTACCTCCAGCCTCAACGAAGCTATCTACTAGGGGCTTGTAGACGTCAAATCCGGTAACTTCGAAGCCTTCCTTGACCAAGTTCTTCGCCATGCCGCCTCCCATGGCCCCTAGGCCAGCGAACCCAATGCGAGGCTTTGTGGAGGACATGATGATCCCGATGGTCTTTCTGTACCGTATGTCTTTGGTCTCTCAATGCGGCTGTCGTTGTTCTTGGACAGTTCTGTGACTGAGCTTGCTCCGCCAACTTTATTTCCGGTATATAGTTGCGTCTTGCATCTCTTGCTCAAACACCGAGACGACTTGCATTTGCCGCAAAAAGTGGGCAGTAGTGACCACGAATCGGGTCTTCATTGTCCCGCACGCGGCTAAAGACGTCTGTGACTGCGCCTCATTCCGAGCTCTTTCTGAAGCATCATTTTCACCAGTCCATAGGCCGATCGCACTGTCACTACCCGGAATATCTAATCGCTCTGGAAGGCTGAAGGTAGATTCAGCCTTGATCGTATCGCCTGAAGGCCGACTTCGAAAAGGGCAGGCATCGCTCAGGGGCGGGCCTTGGTCTCGGACGGCGTAGGTACTTGGGCTAGAAGGCCACGACACCCATCATCTGGGCCTCATACTGGAGTCTTTTCAGTTGAATATACTGACCAGCTATCCTCGATGTGGTCTCTGCTGTTCGAATACTTCCTTCGCAACAGCAATGCGCAATACTTGCACACGAAGCCATGTCCGCACACAATGATCGCGTCATCATTTTTACTTAGCATGCCCTCACTGCTGTCTTCAATTCTCCACCTTAGCGCGGATATGGGGTCTGAAATAACCGTTAACGCACGGTTATCCCTAAGTGAATAGTACAACCGGCTTTTAGCTGAATATTCGTAAGTGAACTATATACTTTTTAGCAACCGTACACTACTAATACTATATCATATTTCTAGCGGTATATACTATTTCTACGGTAGATTAAAGTTTATACGGTAGAGACCCGCTTCTACGGTAAGAACTAATAGAACGGTATACTTAGCATTCCCGCGGAGGAATCTCTACTATACCTATATACTTTCACGTTGCTATATATACTAATACACTATCTCTCTTACGCATAACCGTACTATTAAAGCCCTTTATATATTCTTAACTCGAGATCGCGCGCGCACAATGTCTAGAAGCGAGGATATAGCACCTAAGGCTCCGCCTTAGCGACTACTACTAGATGCTCCGGTATGTACTAACTATTCTACTACGGCTATGTCTAATACTAGGACCTATACATTATTCATCTATTCGAATATTTGCCCCGCTATTATGTAAATAGGTAGTATAGTATAGTAGTAGTACGGATGCTAATATTCTTATAGTTACGAGAACACTTAAGATTCTTCGCATAATACCCTTATATACGTCTCCCTAATAAGTCCCTACCTACTCCTTCTACGACCGAATCCTTAGCATTTAAGTAAGAAACGGAGAAGCGTAATAAGCTAGATTAGTAGATTAAATAGATACATTTTAAGATAGGTTGTTATAAATAGAAAGATGATATTATAAAGAGAATATATAGTAATAATATTATCTAAGAGAATGTGTTGTTATACTCCTAGGCCCGTAAGAAGGCTATAGATATAAAGACGTGTAAGAGCGACACCATTAAGAGAGGCCGAGTAAGTTCTTTATTCCCTAATACTACCTATTCTTTTACTTAACTTATGTTTAAAATGCTCTTTTTAAATATAAGTTAAGCTATCTTTTTACTATGTAAAAGCTCTTTTAACCTAGTAAATGACTAACATATGTATAGAAACATGTAAAGCTCTATATAGAGCGGAATCCGTCCTTTTAGGACGCTACTTAAGAAGAGACGCTCGAGTTCTTCGAGACTAAGATGTCCGAAGATAACTTTTTTACTATATAACTATTTCCTATTATCTTATATAGTAATCGATATACTAACATTAAATAGCTTCTTCTATATAAAAGGTCGTCTCGACTACGACGAGTCCGGCCTATAGGGTTAAACCTTCTACTTATATATGTTATTCAACATAGTAATACTTTATTACGAAGCATTATTCATTATAAGCTTCATCTCCTAGACTCTATACTAGACTTCTACCCTACCGGATTAATATCTAACTTCTATTCTCGAGACCTCCGAAGCTCCGTAATACTAATTATATTATAGAGTAGTATCGCTCGCTATGCTCGGAGATTACTTCTACTCTTCGAGTAGATAAAGTATACGCTAGCCCGGAGCGTATGTATTTACTACTATACTACTACTACTACTACTACTACTTATAAAAGCTATATGCTAATATTATATATAGCCGAAGATAAGAACGCTTAGAAGAGGCTATCGAAAGCATACGACAGCTACCCGTAAGTTAATCTTTAACATAATTAGCCTTATCTTTAATATGCCCCGTTAGGCTACTTTATATAGCATATAATATTATTATTATTGCTAACACCTAGCATCTACCTAGCATCTACCTATCTACCTAGCATCTACCTATCTACCTACCTTCTACCTATCTACCTACCTTCCACCTATCTAACTTCTACCTATCCAACTTCTACCTATCTAACTTCTACCTATCTAACTTCTACCTATCTAACTTCTACCCATCTAAATACTTACCGCACTTTAGAGCGCGCTATACTTACTAATAATATCTATAGTATCGATACCGATTACGACAAGGTAGATCGGTCCGATTTTAAAGAGGTCCGGCCCTCGAAGACCGGCTCTAGTAGTAAGGGCCGTAAGGTATAAATGCTTATAGTACTAAGCTATATAACTATATTTTATATAGCTTAGTAGACTTAATGTATAGACATATGCTAATTATTCTATAGGCTAAAGACCTTACTAGCGCTAAGCGGGCGAAGAAGCGCCTAATAAAGCTTCCGCCTATAAAGGCATAAAGCCTTTCTATATTTCTACATCTCTACGCTCTACGTTTCTACATTTTTTTAGATCTTACTTTACTTTACTTTACTACTACGCTATGTAGCTACTACTATATTTATTTAGCTTTTAATACCTAGATGAATGTACGATTATAATACTTACTAACTACTTTACTAACTATTTATGTAGAATATTAGTATAGTATATATAACAACTACTACGATCTATTATATACATATGCGATTAATAACGCTACTATCGAAGAGCCGAGCTAGATCTATACAAATTATAAGGCTAAGCTATATATGCCTAAGCTAGTAGTAGAACAATGTATTCTCGATGAATATAATAAATACCGTACGCGTAAAAGTCGCGTATATTCTTTATTTACGGTCCGGTATAAGGATAAAGGCCGTACGCGTGTAGGTCGCGTTTACGCCTACCTAACTACCTCCTTCCGTAGTAAATACCTCGAGAACCTTAACTTTAGCACCTACATCTACATAGATATACTCTCTCTCTACACATCTACTTCTATTAATCGCTATATATAATAATAATATGCCGCGCTTTATATATCTCCCGCCTAAAGTTCTTAACTTTAAGGCGATACCCGTACCTACTTAGCCCGCTTAACCTACTTAGCCTACTATAGCCGCCTCGAGTACATAACTAAGTACTAAATTATACTTAGGTACTTAGCTAAGTGCTTAAGCCTCCGCCGCTTCTAACGCTTTAGTCGGGGAGAAGCGCTACCGCGAGGACGATAAGGACGACGAGGGTAATTAGCTCGCTAGCTTCGAAGACGACTCGAATGTGCTATAGCCTAACGACGTTATTCTAAGTATTAAACAATATAGCGACGATAACCTCGATGCTAAGTAAGTCGAGATACAAATTACTAATCTAATGCGCTATCTAACTACTAAAGGCTTAGAAATTCAAATTACTACTAGCTAAGTAGTTAAGGACCTCGAGCAACTAACTATTAAGGAAGTTATTAAGGCTACTAAATACTAAATTATCGATGAATAAGAGCCTTAGCGTATCTAAGATGCTATAGCTATTATAGGCTAGGAGTTTATCGAGGCTAATGAGATTGAAGCACCTCCTTAAACATAGTAAGTAGGCCTTATGCTACTACCGTAACGCCTATCTACGCTCGACTAGTCCTTCGTCTTAGACTAGAAGAAGGGTTGTAAGGTTACTATCGCCGACATTAATGCCCTTGAACTTACTTTCGGTCTATAGCTATTCGATACTAGTCTCTCGCGATCCGAGTATTTAGCATTATATAAGATCTTCGTTATACTAGTACCTAGAAGCAAGCTTAGCGATCTACCTAAGTCTATCGATACTATGAAGCTATACCTTCGATTAGTACTACTACTACTAGAGTTACGGTATTAGACTATCTCCTTAAAGAAGTAGAAGATATTGCCTACTACGCCCGGAGCTATTAGCGACACGAGAACCTCCGAGCTACTCTACTTCTTTAACCTATAGTAGCTATTCGTACGTATTATAGCTTCCGATATTATAATAAATATGTACGAGGGCATAGCTATACTTATAGACGTTCTATTCGAGCTATACGAGTCTCGTGCTTAGGTAAGCTTAATCCGTACAACATCTAGCTAGGCCGCTCGATATCTATCTAGTGTATAAGATCCTCCGCCTATAGTACGCGTATATGCCTCTATACTAGCTCGAGGCCCTATACTAACTTATAAGCTACCGAAGAAGAAGAAAGCTATACGTACTCGCAAAGCTACTCGTACCGAAGCTATAGCTAAGGATAGCGAATAGATAGAACTAGATCTAATAGGTGCACCTTTAGTCGACTAGGACTAGTTTATTAGCGAAGTAGGCGGACCTATTATGCCCTCTAACTTCGTACGTTTCTATTATTAGGAGCTTAGCTACGACTATCGAATTACTAATAAGGCTTATGCTAGGCGAGTCGCTACTATCTAGCTTAATAAGCGTAAGCTAACTAAACGTAACCCTTAATTCGACTATAAGGGTAAGAAGGGTGCGATTATGCTTTAAATCGTGCCTCTAGTAACCTATACTATCTTACCTAGTTAGAGTCGCAACGAGATCGGCGAAGATCGAGTTTAGAACGAGTTCTTTATCTAAGATAGACGTTTCTACTTTATTCTACTAATAGATGTACGACTATTCGATCTTAGTAATATCGCCGTACATTATGCATACGGTAGTAAGATCCCTACTAAGCTACTACTACGAGATAGCTACAATTTTATTGTACGCCGCATTATTAGCCCTAACGGTAGCATTCGACTAGTTTACATAGTACACCTAATTCGTGGCGAGCTCGAAATTATAGTGTACGGCCGGTAGCACTTACTTAATACCTTTACTAACGCCGCTATTAAGGTTATTTCCCTACCGTACCTAATATTCATCGATAGCTTTAGTCTCTACCGTAATATGTACCGTTCCTTAATAGGCTAGTACATTATCTTAGCTAGGCTAAGTATATAGGAACGTAACCGTATCTCTAATGTTATTCCCTTTACCCTAGGTCCTTATAGAAGTAATTTCGAAGATGTTGTTAAGGCTATTACACTACTACTAAAAGCACTAGACTCTAGTATGCAACTTAGTCTCCTAGATGGAAGCGAAGCTATTATATGTGCCTCGCTACTAGTATACATTAGTAATATGCTATAGCAATAGGAGAATTTAGGTATGTTAGGCCTAACTACTAATGTCTCCTACCGAGCTTACTTTACGCACGTAGATAATCGTAGTAACTTAGATATTTAGGTCTTAAATCTACGGTTCTATTACGAAGATTATCGTATACGCTAATACATAGCTCCGATAGCAGCTATAACTCTTACTAAGTATAGCCGTTAATATAGAATGCTCGAAGACCCTCCTATACTAGTATAGTTGTTACTAGCACTCGACGTTATCTTATTACGGCCTTTAGATCCTTTATATTCGGAGTTTAAGGGCATAACTAGCATGTTCTACTAGGTGCTACTTACTAAGATTCTTACTAACGACGCTTAAGTATAGTATAGCATAATAGTTCTTCGTAAATTCCCTATGCTACTAGGCTAGAATCGTCTTTAGTTACTACTATACTATCTCGCCTAATATAGTCTTTCCGAGCATGCTCGTTAGTCTATTATTATACTAATCGCATTTCGAATGTAGCTTACTAATAAGTACATCGAGCTATCTTTTAAGGACGCTATTATTCGAGTAGTATTATAGTAAGGTACTATGCTACACTAGGTCGCTACTTAACTAAGCTAGGCTTTCTAGATCCTATAGGCTAGCATTCTAGTATCTATAATTATTACACGCTTCTATGTAGCATTAGCTCGATCTAATGTTAATCTAATGTCGAAGAAGACCGAGATAGCATAGATGCGTGTTAACCTCGTAACTAAGATAGTCGCAATGCGGCGAATCTTCTAGGAGTTAATGGAATGTGCTATAGTATCGAATATAAAGAACCTATATACGAGAGCTCGTAGCCGAAGCTAGAGCCTACCTATCGCTAGCATTTCTTAAACACTAGAAGCTACTTAGCTAAAGGAGACTAAGGGTGCTGCTAAGTACCGTAGTATAGCTAAGCGTCCGAACGTTTATATTAGACAATACTATATCGACACAATCGCTAAGTATACTTTAGCTAGTAACTACAACGTGCTTACTAGCGAGGCTAAGCATAAGATAATGAAGTAGCAAATCTACTATACTAACTATATTAACCTAGAGCGCGACCTCCTCGAGCGATAAGGCCTATCTATGACTATACGCCTTATCTTATAGGGTGCCTTCGAGTAAGATTATAGTTTACTAACCGCGGAGTTAAAGGACTTATTTAATAAGAACCCTTAGCTCTTCGAATCTATTTTGCCGCGGTCTAAGTAGGGTAATGATCGGTCTGTACTTAATAGTGTTAATAAGATTCTCGGTAGTGCTAATTACTCTAACATTGCTATAGGCGACCGGCTTCTACTATACTACTATAAGGAATTCCTTTAGCTACTAATTAAGAACAACGGCATAAAGAACGACTTCCGCATTACCCTATAGAGCGCATACTAGTACGATTATAATCGTTAGAACTATACGCTATTAACTACGGACGTAATCTACTAGTATAAGCGCTTTAGGTATAATAATAAGCTAACTTAGCGCCGCGCTATCTACCGTCGAGGTAACTTTATGCGGTACCGCAACGACACTAACATTAGCCGTATTAACTAGATCTTTACGTACCGCACTATTAAGGGCTTATCCTTATTTATGCGTATTACCCTAATCTAGCTAGATAACACTCGTAGTAAGGACCCGATGCTTTAGCTACCGATCTATAAGCTAACTAATAAGGAGATTACGATTAGTGTAACCGCTATCATTAGTAGCAAGGTTTAGATAGTATTGGCTGGTAGCCGAGGCATTTTTCAGCTTTTGGCTAGCTAGTAACTTGGACATGCAACATGACATCCACTAGAGGAAAAAGATTATTTTTCATAACTTAGAATAGTTGTTTATAGCATTATGAACCTACCTACGACGAGAACGATACGATCCTTTCTTCTACCGAGCCTACTACGTACCCGCCGGGTATATAAGACACGAATTTCCTTCGTCTTCTACCTACCGAGTATAGTAGAGTACCTAATCGAATTACTCTACTACTACCTTATTCCGCATAATACCCGCTCTAGTGTTTATGTAGTTTCGAGGTAATAACTAGAGCCGAAGGTAGGGCTACTTACCTATAAAAACTACGTAGTATAATAGGAAAAGAGATAGGATATAGGAATGCTATTCTAGCTACTAGACTTGTTCGTAGGCTAGAATAGTATTCTTAGCGTAGAAATAGGATAGACGGGTCTAGCCGCTAGTTTAGTTAAATCGGGTTTTCGGCATGTAAGAAAAGATAACTAGGATAGGGTAGCGAGATCTCCGCTACGGCTATAGCTAAGGATCTCCGGCATACCCCTATACATCTTATCTTTATAGTATTTTAGATTATAACCTAGTCCTACTATTAGGAGGACTCCCCGTATAAGAAGCTATGCCTACCTATATCGGCTAATCGAAGTTAGTAGACCTAGTAGGACGCATTTCTATTTGCTAGCGGTATCGATCTTATCTAGGGTAAAGCAACCTTATCTAGATCGAGGTAATCCGCGTGTAGAGGCCCTTTACTTACTAGGTAACGGCGACTAGTAACGACGACGACAAGTCCTCTAAGACCCTATACATTAGCCTATTACCGGCGATTTCCTTATAGCGGCGATCCTATCTAGGGCGGAGTAACCCTACCTAGGACGATGCGTTCTATACTTATATACCCTTTACCTACTAAGTAGCGGCGACTAGTAACGACGACGACAAGTTCTCTAAGACCTTATGCATTAGCCCATTATCGGCGATTCCCTAGCATTCCTATATAAGCTAGTAAAGGCGTCTACTACTATGGGATATTACCCCCTCCTACGAGTCGGCGAAGATGTTACCCTCTCTAGTAAGGCGGCGAATAGTAACGAGTAGTATAGTACTAGTAGGAAGCTATCCTAGGATAGACCGAACGAGACCGTCTAAGGGATTTATCGATACTAAGGGGAAGCTATAGGACGCCCCTAGTACTAGAACACTAGAAAAACCCTTCCCTCCCCGACGAAAGGAAAAGGAGTAGGCAATTCCTTTAATTATAGAACATTACTATCCGACACATATAGATAAGAAGATCGTCCCTCTACTTCATTATTAAGGCACGTAGTACCTCGGAACATAGATTATTAGGTTTATATATGCTACTAACTATTTCTTTTTAACTAAGTCTATAAGCCGTCCTATCGCGACCTCGAGGATATCCTATGTCGTTAACTAGGGTCGGGCGACGAGCTCTTAGCTACGCTAACATAGTACCTCTACTAAGATAAGCTACCCCCCGGGGGGGCGACTTGTTAGTAGCATACTAAAGCACGGATTATATACCTATAGGCTAGTATGTCCTTTAAGGCTAGTAGCCCCGAAACCTCGCTAGAAAGATTCCCTAAACTACCTAACACGCCGCCCGAGATGCCTAAGTCGATAGGAGTAGCTAGTTAGTCGACTAGAGTACCTAGCTATATACTAAGTAGCTCGAGCGCGTCTAATAATATAAACGATCCCCTAGTAAGTAGGGGTATAGTTTAGCTAACTAAGAAGGAGTTCTACTCCTTAGTTAGTTAGTTATAGCCTAAACTACCGGCCCTAGGAAGCTCTAAGAACCTACTATTTAATAGTAATAACGCTACCGAGTTTGTCGAACGTTTTAAGGGGTACATAATCGAGTATAACCTTATGCCTAGTAATACTCTATACCGTCGCTTTCGTAATAACTATAATATACTAGTCCGAGGAAATATTAAGACCCTTCCTAGGTTTAAGAACCCGGCTAACTAGGATCTACTAAAGGAGTCGGTACTATAGGAGTATAGGTAGTACGACACATACTAGGAGGTTAGTAGTATTACCTAGATAAAGAACTTAACATCTTAGCGAAGAGATAAGAAGGATAACGTTAAGGACTACTACCGATAATACCGGAATACCTTAAGTAAGATACCTATTAAGGATTTGTCGGTAGTCGAGCGGACTTAGTACTTCCTAGCCGGCCTACCTAGGTCGGTGTCTAGGAGACTTTATAAGAAGTTTGAATTATATCCGTCGGACCCCTCTACCTATCGCGACTTCGATAAGATCTTTTCTACCGTAAGGTATATTATTAAAGGAGGGTAAGGCTTTACTCTATCGGAAGGAGGCGAGGCGGCCGTAGCCCGCATCTAAGAACTTCGATACGATGTAGAGAAGCGAGCCCCTACGAAACGGAATAAGCTACTAACCCTATATAAGAACGTTAATTAGAAAATGGATAAGATTACCGAGGCCCTAGGGCGAATAACTCTACTACTCTAGGCTAACACTTAGTATAATGTTCCTCCTATGCCTATGTAGCCGTCGATAGCGTAGTAGTATAGTACGGCATCTATAAGACCGTAGGCTTAAGTTAACCTTATTACTCTTATATTGCCCGCTAAATCCTCTACTATCGGTAGTACTATCCCTCCTCTTACCTAGGATAAGATCGATGTATATAACATTCGGAACAACCTTAACCTACATCTACTTAGTTAATGCTAGGACTATAGATCGACAAGTTACTATCGGAATAGGTGTCCGGCTATAGATTACCTAATTTCGGTAGGGTACTATTATAAAGGGGAGAGCGGTCGGTTATACTTTAGAAAGAAACTAGGAATAGGAATTCGACCGGAGTAAATTATATTTAGATAGTAGGATAGAACTAAGCTAAGGCTTAATAAGCTATTACCTATACTAGAGCTAAGATATAGGTATAGCATTATTTTCGATAAGAAGCTCGAAATTAAGGAGCGACGAAAGGAGTAGAGTAAGAGAGACTATTCGGGAATAGAGGGAGGTAAGCCGCCTATTCCTTTACTTATACCCGATAGAGTACTAGTATTTACTAGTAACCCGCTACCGTATCCCTCTACATCGGCTAACTCGACTAGTAGCGCCCCTAAGGCGGCCCCGTAGCCTACCTCGGTTTAGTTAGTACCGGAGGCCCTAACGGCGCTAAAGGTTATATCCGCTCTAAGTATAATACCTCTATAGGTAACTACATAGATAGCTACCTATAGCGTCGGCGAGATAGCGCCCGGGTATATTCTTAGCGAGTACGATGCGAACGGAGACTTTAGGACCCTCGAGGAAGATAGTCGAGTCTATAGTACCGAAAATACGAGTACTTTTACTACCCTAGAGGAAACGGCTCGTAAATAGAAGGAGGCGGTTACTAATACCGCCTAACGAAGTAAGGG
>LFZN01000111.1:4638-97915 GCA_001578235.1 Pseudocercospora eumusae | reverse complement strand
ATAGGCCTATCGGGTATTTACGGTCGCTATAACCGTCTTATAGTAGAATAATAGAAGGACTATCGTAAATACCTACCGATAGAAGTATAATAGTAACTCGCTAAGCTTACGTAGAAGATAACCGCTACTAAGACGGAGGCTATTACTAATATACTAAATATCTTTATAATAAAGCCTAAGCTTACGCCGAGGAAGAGTACGCGTAAGAGTAAAGCTAAGGGTACTAAGAGTATACCTACTATACTAAATACGCCTATTACGATCTCGGATAACGAAGATAGCGACGGCTTCGCGCCGCCGGAGTCGGCTACTAAAAAGCGTAAGCGCATAACTAAGACCCGCGTATAGCTAGCTAAGAAGTTCGTTAAGGTAGACTAGACTATGTCTAATAGCGACTAAGATACGTACACGATATTACTATACTATTATCTAGTCCGTAGTAGCTATCTATACTACGCCTAAGTATATCCTACTACTAGTACTATATATAGCTATAGCATTATCTAGCCTATAGTAGCTATCTATACTACGCCCGAGTATATCCTACTCCGGTACCGTATAGTAGGCGGTACTTCCTCCGTCCGTAGGGGGGTATTATTACGGTAGGTATACGCCGCCTCTACGAGGTAGGAGTATACCGCCGCCTCTAAGTAGATAGACATAGAGGTAGCGTTCATAGATAGACATTAATTATATATACTTGTACATTAGCTCTCATTTGGTCTAGACGTACTAGCTATAAATACGACGAATATCGATCGTTTATAACTAATATCTAGCTCCTTAAGAGTCGGCCGAATAAGCTCTCGGTAGACCTAGTAAAGCGGATGTTTCGTAGGGTAAAGTATAAGTGTCGACTTTATAAGCGCTTTATAGACTATTAGCGCGATGCTTAGCGCGCCGAGAGTAATGTTAGCAATGTTAGTAATATTAGTAACGTTAGTATCGCTCGGAAGGTAAGGTGTCGCAAGCGCGTCGCGTAGAGGCCGTACGACTACCCTACGAAGTTAACTATTCTCGAGTTCTATAAGGAGGATTAAAACGCCGAGTTAGGCGTGTTTCTCGATAATATAGTACTAGCGGACTACTTACCTAGGAATGCGACGGTGCTAAGGCCCTTACACGTAGTGCTTCTACCGCTAGATTAGTATTATTCGCACTCTCTCGAGCAAGTTAATACAATCTAGGTAAATAACGGCGTAAAGGCTATTTAGAAGGAAATACTCGAATTTCGAGTAGGTAAGTACGTTCTTAGTAGCTTACGTTACGTTACGTATTAACTAATTTCTAGGCTTAAGCACTATCGCCGAGTTAGTTAATGAAATAAGAAGGCCTAAATAAGCGACGGTATAGCGAGACGTAGGTGTAGTGCGAATAATACGTAATCGCGTTAGAAATACTAATAAGGCTGCAATTACACGAATAAGCGATAAACGTAGGTTAGGCGCCGACTAGTCGATCGACCTATAGCTCTAGTAGGCCTACGAATACCTATCTACTAAATTTAACATATATGCTATTAATATAACTATAACCGGTCGAGCCATGTAGGTCTACTCGGATAAGAAGGGCACGAAGGGTACTAGCCTCGTTTAGGCCTCTACCTAGCAACTTTAGCTCCTTCGTAACTATAGCGGCTTGTTCTTACTAGACTTAACGTATAGTATAAACAAGCCTCTCTAGCTATTATTTACTATACACGTCCGCAATTAATACCTCGAGTAGCTACTAGCCGGCTATATGCTTTTATCTTATAAGTAGGCGCACCTTATTACGAGTAGAATAAAAACCCTCCGTAAAATAGCTATATTAGACTTCTATAATAAGTAGAGACTATACTATAAGAACCCCGGCGGAGTCCCTCTTTCTATATGGCCTCTATACCTAAGCAAGGCTTCTACTAAGGATAAGAACTACTACTATAGGGAGCAGTCTATATGGATACCTCTTTAGTCGATTATAGACGACTCTGCGAGTAAATAATAAGTAGTTATCTAAGTACTAGATGATTGCTACATTATATAGCGGCTTTATTAACGCCATGTTATTAAGACCTTCGAACGGTACTTTAAGAAGCATCTACGCGCTTTTAAGGCTATGTCTAACGCTATGTTTATCGCTAGAAGCTAATAAGAGTGTTATAACTTCATTAAATAGGCTACTACTAAGCTAAGTACTTATAAGCGGAAGTTGTAGTATCTCCGGAACAACTAGACGGCTTCTACGAGCGATCGATAGGCAACATAGGCACGGCTCGGAGACCCGCTTTTAATAGAAGTTCGGACAACATTACTACTAGAGGGCTATTATACGTACTTAAAGCGCCGAGATAAGCGTTAGATACGTAAATGGAGCTTACGAGGTACGTATTCGTCCCCTTCTTCTAGTACTATCGGAATTTTATATAAAGGACGTCCTCTCCTATATTTCTTAGTACGGCCGTAGTCCTAAGAACGGCTTACGGCTACTCCCGCAATTCCTTCGATACTACCCGCTCCTTCGACATTACCCGTTCCTTCGACATTGTTACACCGATACTAACTATTATTAGGCTTAGTAATGCACCTAGTATAGCTCGACGACTATATATGCGAACGCGTACGTTAAAATGCCTAAATCGACGGCTAGGGTTAGCTTCCGCTATAGCAAGATAAGCACTACTTATCGTTTAAGAATCTACCTCTTTCCGTGTAGAAGAAGATGGCCGACGAGTTATAGTAGGCACGTAAGGACTAGGCTAATAATAAGCCTATATAGCGCATGTGTCTACCTACTAAGGACGCCGACGCTAACGCGTGTACCGAGTACTTCTACTACTTCTAGTATAGCTATTACCTACCTTATAAGCACGTCTAGCGCTTTTATCTTAATAGTATAAGCCGGCTTACTCGCACTCGCTATCGGCTCTACATTAGTCGCTTCTAAGGACCTAACTATAACCTTGTCCACCTAGACTAGCATAATAGCAAGCTAATTATTAACGACGATAATTAGACTAGACATAGATAGGTCGTAGACCTTAATAAGCCGCCTAGTATCTATAAGCTCCGTGTAGTAAAGTAATACTTTTAATCTATATAAGAAGCGGTTATATAAACATTCTTCCGCTTCTATAATAGCTAGGCTTATAAGCCTAACCTAAACGATAATTAGTAGTACGAAGCCCTTCTATAGTAGGTTACTTACTACTCGCGTATAGCTTAATTAGTTATAGACATCTACATATAATAATAGCTCGAGAAGGGCGCTCTACGCGCTAAATTAACACCTCGTCGTAAAGCTAAGTAGCGCTTAGTTAACGACAGGCCGTTGTAACGACCTATGTTTAAATAAGCGATAGCGATAGTACTACCGCTAACTCTACCCTCATTAGCGATAGCGATAGCGACAGCACTACCGCCAACTCTAGCGATAGCGATAGCGACAGCACTACCGCTAACTCTAGCGATAGCGATAGTAATAGTACTACCGCTAACTCTACCCTTATTAGCACTAGCACCCTCGGTTAGAAAGGCACCTCCGTAGCGGCCGTACATTGTTATTAATAGCTTCGTACTACCTATCTACGGTCTAGCTAACTAGTACGGCGTTATCGATAACGTTAACTTTACTCTAGTTATTATCGCTATTAACGACGACGCTAATGTAAACCTCTCGGACCTTAGTAACGGTAACGGTAACGATAACGATAATGCGCCTTGCGTAAGCGACGAGGACTTTACTTAAGGCCTATCGGACATAGATATGCTAGGCCTAGACCTACTTTAGTTAACTCTAATTAAGCTAAGTCGTCGATTACCGCTATCTTCGTTAAACGACGCTAGTAAAAGTAATTAACACGAGAACGACGAGGTATTAAGGCATCTACTATTACATGCTAGTAACGCATATGCTAGAGACGATACTTTACTCGATCCCCTACAGCTATTAGGTAGCTCTACTTATAAGCCTTAACGTCGCTAGTAGCCTTACCGTTAGAAGCCTTTACTCGAAATGTCGCCTTCGAAACGCGCCCGCGGAAGATTACATGTAGATATACTATTATATATAGATGTACTACATTTACCGCCTAGTACGGATTAGTCCTCTCGTAAGCCGTCTCCTATACTAAGAATGCTACTAAAACTACGGGTCTAAGGAGGCAATGTTATTTAGAAGCGATAGCAGTAGTGTTACTAAGTGTAGGCGTAGACTTAGTCGTTTTCACGCGAAAACGGCTATTCGGAACGGGGAAAATCCGAGGTAATTAGGTTACATAGGGGGTGTTCGGAGTACCCTAATTTGTACACTAATTTACGTGGTTCTAGGGCACTTTGTAGGGTCGTACGGAACCCTTAGGGTGCGCTAGAGCTACCTCGAATTTAACTTCTTGGTCAGTATACTTGGACCCGAACAAATTCCCATCTCACAGCATGTACTGTAGTCACATATTCTCTCCTTCTTCTTACTACTCAACAATTCCCAAATTCCAGCCACGCGCGACGAGGCATGATGAAAGAGCGCGCGAGACTTTTTCATCTCATCAAAGGGCCACGTCAAGCCAACAAAATCCTCCTGCCCTCCCATCGTTGTGCGATTGCTCATCTAGTCGGGGATTCTTAGGAGCCGTAAGATTTGACGAGAAACAAAGTCGTGGCGCGCAGCTGCGAGTTGGTCTGAATGTGGTAAAAGCAGAAGAAAGCCACGCTAGGGAGTTCATTGAGTTGGCTGTGAGAGAGGGGAGAGTTTACAGAAGGCAAATGCATCCCCGGTCCATACGGTTACCGGTCTCTGTAGGGGAGAACTTTATTCAAAGGTTGTAACTAACGAGACTCGAGACGAAGAAGGGTCTCCATATGATACGTCTCTCGTCAATTATTGATATAATAATAAGAACTTCTTTGGCTCTCTTGCGTGAATCTGTTTGAATGCATGGGCTTCTGTTCCCGTATAAATGCTCGTGGAGACGGCTTATCAAGTCTTTTTATGCTTCGTCCTTGTATTCCGTATCTTCACTGACACAGTCTTGCTTCAACGCCAAGTACAAAATGATCCCAAACGCCCTCGATGCGTATATACCCCTTTGTGGTTTGCAATTTTCATGCCCGATTTGAAGGTTTCCAGGTTTGTGGCTTCTGGGTATTATTTTGGATACACAGCAACGCGCCTCAAGCTTCTAATAAGAAACTGGTCTATTATTTAACAGCCTTCCCGCAGACGTTGCAAGCCTCGAAACCTTGAAACCGGTGTCGAAAAGAACTTTTTTAGACATCATCAATGAAATGGGATGGGAATAATAATGAGTTTGCGGCTGAGTGATCAAATCAACGCCTCAGTATCATAGTCCCTTGCCATTTCGACTCAGAATGGAACTTTCTCAGCATAAAAAAGGTATCGACCAACACTATCAATTTCCAAGATCAGCATTTTTTCACTCCAAGCGCGAATGATATCAGGGATTTAACAACTCACCTCATCCATCTTCTCCTCCTCCTGACTCTCAGCCTGGTCCCGATGAGTACACTCCGCGGCCTTCTCAGTTCATTACTTCCCGTAACTCAGGCGCTTGAAGCGGAAGATGTCACGACTCACAAGCCTCGAGGGATTTTGCATTTTCACCATGGATCAGGTTCTCGTAGACCTCGATGACCTTATCGATGGATATTTTGGAAAAGGTATCGCGTGAGCTCTCGATCAGGAAGTCATATTTCTCGGCGGCCGCGGCCTTCTTGCCAGCGTCGGTGATGGCGGTCTTCTTGGATTGGTCGGAGGACGACGACGATTTGTAGTTCAGTGTAAGTATATCGGATGTAAATGAAGAAATTTACCACTCTGGTTGAGTTTGAGTATGATGATACGAGGAACAGGTGGGTTTATGAAGGAATATATCGAGGATTGTGGTGTTGATGATCGGGTCGGAGGGTCGATGTATGACTGAGATCAGCCAAATGCTTGGTGAAAGTCGTTGCAGATGTGGATGTTGGAGTGGAAGAAAAAGATGTAGTAGGCCACATATGTATCTTGTTGTGCACGAAAAGACCCGTGCCATTTTCAGCTGATGCGTATTGATTCACTCAACATGTAACAGCATGTGCTAGATCCGCTGCTGTTACAGGATGTCGCGCAAAGCGAGATCAGAGCAGTCTGCCCGTGGAAAACTTAGGCTTCCATCTCCATAAGCAGTTGACTGGTGCCCTTACTCATGCAGATGTCGTCGTCAGATCCGGAGTTGGCTGTTGTCAAGCTATACATAATCAGATATTGAGATTGTCTACACTGGAGGAGACTTTACTTGCGAAGCGGTGAGACCAACAGTCTTTCGATCATCTCGTAGTGTATGTGTTTGCTGAACACCTGGATCTTGTCATCTTGGGGTTGCTGGGCAACGTCAATGAGCCATTTCATGAGGTTCCCTTAACGTGGTTGGGCATGATCTATCGTATTCCACGCCTTCTGATCTCCTGGATCGCTTCTCGTCTATGCCTCGATTCTGCGAAAAGCGCCTCGATAAGGCCTACAAGCTCTTCTGCTTCAAACTCCAAACTGAGCTCGCCTTCGCTCCACAGGTACCTAATATCAGCAAGCGTGCCAACCAGGATTTCGCCAAGGTACTGGAACTTGAGCCAATTAGGGCAGTACACGAAAGCCATGTCTCGCTGGCTTCCATCTTGTGCTACTTGTGTGAAGATATCTTTAGTCTCAGTGACAGCCTCGCAAAGCGCTTTGAGCTCCTTGCTGTCGGCTTCACCGATGTCGGGCAGATCTTCGACATCGCGGATCATTTTTGCGATGAGTGTTGAAAGCAGCGAACCGATCGACTGAAGTAGAGCAGAGTTTGATAAGATAGACTCCCACATACGATGCACGTCGCGCAGACGCAGGACTGCTTGCTCAACAGCACTCTCGCATTCGGATTTGAATGGGTGCTCGGAGCACCGACTGAATCCTTGTGCACCTTCAAGTTGATCGAGCAGGATCGTCCTTTGGCTGTCCATCTCAGTACTGTACGCTCTTTTCGCGAATTGTTCGAGAGCCTTGACGTCATTATCAAGACGCAGACGACTTTGCGAAGGTTGATCGGCCTGCCACGCACGAAGTTGATCTGCCAAGCGCATGGCATCGTTGTAAATTAGCATATTGCCTGTAGCCAGCTTTGCATACGCAGTTGGTGCAGTGGCGCGATAGATGGCAAGTGCCAAGGTAGGTAAGGTATACAGTCCTTGCGAGGCTACTTTTATTGGTGAATTCGAATGCTCAGGCCCTGCAAGAGTTGTTGCATCGGCAATGACTTGTTGTAGAAGGTCAAGAATACCATCTGGTACTGCGGATACTTTGAATGTCTCTCGAAGCGTCACCTCGCGTTCCGAGGGTCTTGTGGTAGCTGGTTCGCCATTTGAAAGTGTTGCTTGCTGCTTTGGAGCCTTTGGCGTTGCCGGTGCTGCTGGCGCAGAGGTGGGTTCATTGCCATCGTCATCGCCTTCTCCCCAAGCATCCCAAGCGTCGTCCTCATCGTTGGTATTGTCTTCCTTTGCAGGCTCATTCGTCTCATCTTCATCCCATGCGCTCATATCCTCATCCTCAGCAGGTGGTGTGGCTGAATGTTGGGGCGCAGCCGCGGCCGCTGAGGAGTCATTGGGTTCATCCCAGGCCGTGTCCCAGTCATCCTCACCGTCTCCGCCGCCACCAGCCAGAGCGTCATCTTGACTGACCATTTGGGTCTCGACACGTTCCACTGTTTTCGAATCTCGGATGCCAGTGAACACGAAATTGCGAACATCTCCAAGCAAACCCTCGCGACGCTTAGTCAGCCAGGTCTTTGGAGCAGCTTGAACCCATGCGTGAAGTGATTTGCTGCCTTGCCAACCAACTTGTTCGATGTGGCTTGCGAAGTCCTCCACATCAGCAAGAATCTGATGGAATGTTGGCATTTCTGATATGTCCACAGGCACAGCTGGTTCGAGCCACTCGTCTTCAAGCCGAGCAGACAAGGCCGGTACCAAATGCTGAGAGAGCGGCAAGGCAACATCTGCTGGCAAAAGCTCCGCCAAATAGTCGATCGCTGAACGCAAGTCTTTGAGTAGCTTATCCAAGCTGCAGTCTTCGGCCGGTGCTGATAATGCAAGCTGAGAGCCTGAGATCTGCACAGCAGGCACTCTGCTTTTTCTGTCGACTGTGAGGCGAGGTCTGAAGATAGCTTTCTCGATATTCTTGGTGAGATTTGCAACGAGATCATCGAAGAGTCCAAGGCCTTTGGCGATCTCTACAATCGGCTTGACGGAGTCCTTCATGGCGACTGACCGATTCTCCACATCAACGTGAACGGCAGCTCCCCATCTCGTCTGAACAGTCTCTCTCAGACTCTCTCTCAGCTTCTGCGCTTTTCTTTGTAATACCAGACTGACACCAGAATATGCATCACCGAGACCCAAAATGCTCTCTTCGGCCTGCTCGAGCTTAACAAGCAATCCTTCGATGCTACCGCTCACCAGAGCTTCGCGGATCTCCTCGAGCTCATTATATGCATGCTTCACATGCTCAAGTCGCCCGACTATCCCTTCATTTACCGCAACTTCCTTTTCAAGAAGCTCAACTTTACGTTTCTTGTCCAGGGCTTTCGCCTTGAGCTCTTTGCCCGCTTCGGCTTCTGCTACGATCTGCCTCGCCGTCTCCCTGCTGCGTAATATGTCTGCCTGGAGTTCTTTGGCACGGATTATCCATGTGTCTACATCACCGGCTGTACTCTTGCTGAGACTTCTTATTTCTTCCTTTACTTGGTCTTGCTCGTGCTTTAACGCGGTGCCCAGCGTCTGGAGATGGTCGGGCGTAAGTGTGGCAGATGCGATATCCTCGTCCTGCGGGAAAGCGCCATGATCGATGTAGCCGAGTACCGCTGGCGTCAAGATATCAGCCATCTCGACGCTCGATGTGCTTTGAAAGCTCTTCTTCCAACTTCTTGAAACATGTCCGTTCGAAGCCCGTTATGTAAGCAAATTTTTGACAGGGGTATGCTCTAGCTCAAACTCAATCCGTCTATTTGTGCTATTCCATCCTCCAATATTCCTCCCAAGATCTAGCTACATCCCCAGAATTTTCATCAGGCGGCCACAAGCTCGAGCCAACGGTCTCTTATACGGCACTTACTTTATCAAGCCCGCGCCTGAGCTTGAGGCGACTCGCCATCACGTCCGTAAGAGGACCAAAGGAATTAAAGATCAAAGTGTCCTCCACCTCGATGGTCAAACGAAAGGCTCTATATTACGCGTAGCACCGGTCAATTACGAGCAGCAGTTTCAGATAATAGAGTCTCATCTTCGTGCAAAATATGCTGGATTTTCAGAAGAATGTCAGAGATTGCAGAAGTCTATCGTATCGGGCAAGATCGATGCTGTGGAATGCTTGCAAACTAATGACCGTAATGCCATGGGCTCTGCAGATTCCACGGGGTCCAAGGACTTGTGCGAAGACGTGTCTGGAGGTGCTAGCATCGAGACCAGAGAAGACACCATCAGCGACAAGAACATGTCGAGGTGCGTAAACAGCTCTTGCTAGAGCCCCTCTTTGGCGCCGTTCGGCAATGACCCGATGTCCTGAGCAAGAGCGCAGGCTTGGGTCACAGTATGGTAACATTCTTCGTCAGGTGTTGAAAGGGCTAGAATCAGGTTCTAGACTGTGTCATTTGGCAGCCATGGATCAAGACCATTACGCAGTAAAGCTGTAATTCGAGCGATGAGTAGGGGTTGGCATAGTTTGAAAGCACTCGAGCATAAGCGAGGTATAATTATCGTAAGGGAAGTGTATCGCACGCTCGCGAATGTTGCCAGAACCGCTTCCCATATGCTCGCTTGTGACTGCCTTTGCCAATGCTTGTATGCCGAGAGCTGAGAGCCGCATCGACATCGTATAACTTCTCGATGGTCAAGATAATTTTGTAGCCTGTCCCGAGCAGCAGATTGAGCCACCACAGCGTAGTCTGTCATACAGAGTGGTGAGGGATTCCGGTGAACATAGTCGATAGGTTGGTAAAGGTGCTCGACGCTTGCTTCTTGCTTCGAGATAGAGCACGATCACTGTTGCTGCTATGCCGATCGTGAAAATTATTGGCATAGTCCTAGGACCTGATCGCAACCATAGCGTCCTCGCCTGAGGTAGTTATGTCACACAGGAGGGAGAACAGCACCCAGCAGTTGATCAATGGGCTCGGCCGAAGGGTCTTTGCATGTTCGATGCTTGAGCGATAAAGTAGCGCAAGAGACACTAAGAAGGAGACCACTCCGGCCGGTATGGAGGCTTTAGTTCAATACAAGGGTGCTGCGCTCCACAAGACGAGCAAGGCAAGTTGCGTGCTTGCCAACCCCACGATTGCGCTCCATTTCGCAAGATGTTTGCTGTTTGCCGTCGAAGCTGTGATGTCCGTATAGGTGCAATGAGTAGAAGCAGGGCTGATGGCGCGATCTGAAAGAAGACTGCTCGAACAGAAGAGTGAAGTCGAAAGCACCCCTGCATCCTTGCCCGATCTCAGACCCAAACGCGTTGTCATCAACAGTCAACAGCCGGAGGGCAACGTGCCATCCTTAGTCCTTAGTTCTAGGCTCGGCAACCGACACTTGCCGTGCAGGATTTGTGCATCCAGATGACTAGGTTCTCCGCGAAGGCGTGGTGGAAGATATGTATCTACCATTTTATGGCCGCCCAGCGATGTTGCAGTGAAGAGAGCAAGGAAGAGGGCAAATCGATCTCATGCGGAATGCCTCCATCTGAACGCGATTCTGGCGGCCAAGCCTAAGGTCACGTTGCATTCGCCGACCGAGTCTTATCCACGGCTGCAAAGATAAGCGATGGCGTTATTACATCTCACACAAGCGACAACCATCCACAGTCGAACCGAATACCAGCCGTGTACCCCGAATCTCTCCGATAAGTATAATCGAGGTATCGCGCTTTCCCGTACTACTGACTACCGTATTGACGCGAGACACCAGATCGCGGCACGAATCACCAACAACCCATTGGCACTATGCTTTTGGTGTTATTACATAAGTGGCGCCAATGTTGCACCTCAGAAGAACCACTATACTCTTCTTCTTCTCTTTAGTCGCACTGCAATTCAACATGAGGGTTTCCGGGCTCGTGTTGCCGACCGTTCTCTTGTCGCAGCTCACTCTTGCTGTGCCTACTGATGTGGCAGGATACGACATCAGCACTGCTCAAGATGCCGACTGCAACAAGCTCGGTGCTGTTGCTAGCGAGTCTGATATCTGCAGCGAAATTGGCGGGGACATTTTGAAGAAGGGCGGTAATGCGGCTGACGCCACAGTCGCGACTGTGTTATGTGTTGGTGTAGTGGGCATGTACCACTCGTGAGTTGACATCTTGGCGATAGACATTCTTCAAGTGTTGACGAAAGCTTAGCGGTATTGGCGGTGGTGGCTTCATGCTTGTCAGGTCCAAGAATGGCAGCTATGAGTTTATCGACTTCAGAGAGACTGCTCCAGCAGCTGCTTTCCAAGACATGTACACGAACAACACCAATAGCAGCATATATACTGGACTGGCTAGTGGTGTACCTGGAGAGCTACGCGGTCTGCAACGCTTGCACGAGGGCCACGGCAGTCTGCCATGGAAGGAACTAGTCATGCCGGCTGTGAAGGTAGCTAGAGATGGCTGGACAGTGGGTAAAGACCTGGTCAAGTACATGGACTCTGCAGTGTCTGGCATCCAAAACTTCTTGGTGGAAGATCCCAACTGGGCGATTGACTTCGCTCCGAACGGAACTCGTCTAGGCCTTGGCGATACCATCACTCGCAAACGATATGCCGCTACCCTCGAGACGATCGCAGAACATGGACCAGATGCCTTCTACACAGGGCCCATTGCCGAAACCTGGATCAACTACATCCAAGCCAACAACGGCACTATGACTCTTGCAGATCTCAAGAACTACTCGGCAGCAGTCCGTGATCCACTTTCGATCACATACCGTGACTACAAGATTCACGGATGTGGTGCACCATCTTCCGGCGCCGTTGGCCTGTCGGTCATGAAAATTATCGAAGGCTATCCAGAAATTGGTTGGGCTTCCTCCATCAACGAAAGCACCCATATTTTTGACGAAGCCCTCCGCTTTGGATACGGCCAGCGCAGTAATCTTGGAGACCCATCGTTTGTTGAAGGCATGGACGAGTACCAAGCCGATATGCTCAATGAGACGACAGTCGATGCCGTTCGTGCCAAGATCAACCCACTGCACACTTTGAATGTGTCAGCTTATGACCCCTCTGGATTCGAATCACTGGAGACACCTGGTACATCAGCTATAGTTGCAGCCGATGCATCCGGCTTAGCGATCGCGCTCACAACCACTATTAACCTGCTCTTTGGCTCGCACCTCATGGTTCCAGAAACCGGCGTTATCTGCAACAACGAGATGAACGACTTCTCCGTTCCGGGCGCATCGAACGCCTTCGGATACATTCCATCGCCCGTAAACTATGTCCGTCCTGGCAAACGACCACTATCATCCATCACTCCCACAATCGTCGAACACGCGAACGGCACTCTCTACTTCGCCACTTCCGCTGCGGGAGGAAGTAGAATCATCACCTCAACGCTGCAGAATTTATGGCACGTTTTGGATCAGAACATGACTTCTGCCGAAGCCCTAGCCCAACCGAGACTTCACGATCAGCTTGTCCCAAATCAGGTTTCCTTCGAATACAGCTACAACAACGAGACTGTCGCTTTCATGAAATCTAGAGGCCACAATATTACATACGTGGCGCCTGGACAAAGTTCAAGTCAGCAGCTCAGGAGACTGGGCAACGGAACTTTCGAAGCAGCGAGTGAACCGAGACAGAAAGATAGTGGAGGTGTAGCAGTATAGGATATGTAACGACAGACACAGTCCCAATCAAATAAGATGAGCACAAGTCTCATACCTGTTCAAGAGTACAGACAAACTTCAACTCCCAAGTCCCTCTCCCCCATCTTCCAAAAGTGTCGAAGGATCGAATCGGGATTGAACACGGCGTGTTCAGGTGTATTCCAATGTCCGTGTGGCGCTTCCATTCCGACATTTGAGATTCTTTGTGCTCCGGCATGGCGGCTGGGCACAATAGCAACGCAGCAACAGTGGGCCATGAAGCAGGTACGTCGTTTAGTAGTGAGGCATGCTGGCATGAAGGTGATGCAGACCAAGCGACGAGATGACGTGGAAGATGTCGTTGAGCCTCTGCTGAGTCCTGACTGGCAGGATGCTCGATCTTGGCGCTGGACCCTGGAAGTGATCTCGGCGAACCAACGGGCAAAGACAACGTCGCCCACGTTGTGTTGTTTGTCTTTGCTCGGTCTTTCACATGCGCAAGTTGGCTGCAGTCTTCTGATGCGATCCGTTGTTGTTTCTCTTACCAAAAGTCTTTCCTTCAGTCTGTCCTTATACTGACCCCACGACTCTCACGGCCGACCCTCTACTCCTGCCTCGGGATCCAGCCAGCAACGGCCTCATTTTAGCGGTAATTTAGCGGCGACCAAAAGGAAAAGGAAAACGAAGCGAGGCGAGGCGTGCACATTGACATCGACGTCGCTTGCGCCTAAGGAGCACTCTGCTCTACTGAGTTGTACAACACCGTAGGCCCGACTCCCACCTACAGATACCAAAGGCACATCGATGCCGACGGCGACCATGACACAGACGTACTGCACAGCACGCAGTACCTATAGCAGTACCGCCACTGCAACCGAGTCTTACGAGGAACCTACAGTGGGCACATCTTCGGGAACGAGTTTCGACCTTGACCAGGAGCGCGCGAAAAATCGGCGGCGGCATTCTTCATACAACCCGCGATCATGGAGCACGGAGAGAGAAAATGTGCAAATTTTGGTTGACCAGTTCTTAAGCGACTTGGGCCGGAGACTGGAGATGGTGGAGCAGTATGGACACCTTAAATTTGACGAAAGCGTCAACAGCATACACGAAACGCTGCGTGAGGTGCACGAGCGCTGTTCGAGAACGAGAGACGACATATTGGATGCAGGTCGGCGGCGACACAAGATCTTGGTGGAGACGCTGGAGTCGAACTATCGCGATGCTCTCGCAAAGAGGGACACGCTCGAGGCCAAGGTGCAAGCAGGTATCAAAATGCTTGAAGAGAATCTCGCTGCTCTGGAGCAACGTGCATATCATATTCGAGACGTCGGTTTTAGTGCCACCGCGAGCGAGATGCTGGACTCGAGTATCGCCTACATGGACGACAAAGCCACGAGAGCTGGCCAGATGATGCACGAGGGTGCCGACGCGGCGCGGAGAGCAAAGGAGCGCATGAAGATGAAGATTGAAACTGCCCTCGCTCATGCGAAAAAGCATGGCCTGGTTCCGTACGAAATGCTACCCGAGCCCTGGCGCGTCAACCCATACATTCTGAGTGGATATCGATTTTCCGAAACCAAAGTCCACTGCATCACATCTTGCTTCAGACTCTCAAACGAGTTCGTCAACATCTGGTCGCACGCCATCGGCCTCATAATAGTCCTCGCCCTGGCCTTCTATGTTTATCCTTCGACCCCTGCTTTCACTTCTGCAACAAAGTTCGACATCTTCATTGCTGGCTGCTTCTTCTTCGCAGCATGCAAATGCCTCGTGTGCAGCTGCATGTGGCATGCGATGTCGTCCATTAGCAATCAGACGCTTATGGAGCGCTTTGCCTGCGTTGACTACACTGGCATTTCTTTACTGGTCGCGGCCAGCATTATGACTACTGAGTATACAGCATTCTACTGCGAGCCGGTTTCGCGATGGATCTATATGTCGCTGACCTTCGTCCTTGGGATCGGCGGGACGATAGTACCGTGGCATCCATTCTTCAATCGGGCGGACATGTCCTGGGCTCGTGTCGCCTTCTACGTCAGTCTCGCAACTACAGGCTTCTTCCCCATTGCACAACTGACCTATGAGCGTGGCTGGCACGAAACTGCATATTTCTATGCTCCAATTGCAAAGTCCATTCTGGTCTACCTGGGTGGAGCGATTCTCTACGCAGCCAAGGTGCCTGAGCGATTCTTACCAGGCTGGTTCGATTACGCCGGAGGTAGCCACAACATCTGGCATATTGCGGTCCTCGGCGGCATACTATTTCACTACTCTGCGATGCAGTCATTCTTTGGCGAAGCGTTCCGCAGAGCATCCATGTCTGTAGATGGATGCTCGACATATTAATTGCGCGCATACTTTTTTGGAGCGTTCCTAGCGACTGCATTTTCGACGCATTGAGAGTTTGGAGGATAGACGACTAGATGCTGCGTCTCAACACGCGCTTTGCATAGCAGGCTGTCCTGCTCTGTATATACGACAGCGAGGAGCATGGGAAGTATATGACGGCATTGCATTGCATTGCATGATGTTTGGCGCGGGAGAGAGCTATTACTCCTCGAATCTTGGCTGATTTTTCTAGCGGCACCATTTCATAAGTCTGGCAAGAACTGTTAACCAAACATATCCGCAAACACATTTTCCTTCTTCTAAAACTATCGTTTCATTTATTCTCGTCACACAGGGAACGAGCGAGGCCTCACAGCTCGTGCCAGCAAGTTCCAATCCGTGCTACAGGCATGGGGGACTTCGAACCGAACGCTTCCAATCCTCGCAAAGAACCTTTCGGAGCTTAGCAAAGCCAATCAAATTACAAGTACCGAAGAAACACACCTGCCGAAGCGGATATTAAGTGCATGAAGTTCGCGTGCAAGCCAGGAAGATCGCTGCGTGAAATAGATGGCAGCTCGTGTGGCGCACGATGAGAATACATAGCACACGGTTGTCATGCTACAACTCCCATTGCGGGAGCTCGTATCACACCATATATGACCAAACAGTACATTTTTGCCTCAATCGTGCGCATTCTGACTTTTCCGCTCCCGATATGCCGTGGGATTTCCCTCTCATAAGTCCGTACATCACAATGGCATCCTTAAGAGAGACATTCGAATACATTCGGAGTCATGGTCTTACTACCAAAAGGCATGGAGCACATCGACCGCCGGCACTACCAGCACGAATTCAATTCAACACCTCCACGACTTTCTTGAATTCGAACCAGGTAAGGTCCTATCTCATGCATCACAACAACGTATTCTAATGATCATGATATAGACGACGTTGAAGCCTTCATCACAGGCCAAAAACGCATACGAGTCTTGGGAGGAGTCTTGAGGAATTGTATGATGTTTTTCTGCCTTAGAGGAAGGAGAACGGAAGTCCGTTTGGTGGGTGTTTCTGGAATTGCGGCTCCTACTGCGGTTGGTGATCAGAGGGCTGAGATGACGAGACCGTGTTTGAAGACTGCGCTTGAGGAGACGAAGTTGCCGAGACGTTTTCTGAGTGGTGCGCCGAGATTACATCTTGTTGCAGGAATGGAGAATTTGAATCCCGATACGTTTGGGAGTGGAGTGGAGAGAGTATTGGACAGGCTTTTTGATGGGAGAAACAGTGTATTAGCAAGCAAGATTACCGCAGCAATCGAATGTGGCTACGACTGCTGGTTAACGTTACCTATGCTTTCCGACACCGCAGACCTCGATCTCACGGATCCCACAGCCTCACTCTCGGCATGTGATATGTGCTGATTCGCACGGCTATGACCGCCGCTAGCTCATGTTTGCATGATTTCAACGGCCATGCCTACCTCGACTCGCTAAACATGAGGGGCTGGATCTCCAGCGCTTTTGAGACAGCACCCGCTTCTGCCCGGCGAATGCTCGTCATTGTGAGGCCGGAGGCGGCGTCAATGCTTGCTTTAAAGACAATCATGCATAGTTCGAGGAGCTTGATATGTAGAATACATCGGCCTCGTGACGCTGAACGTGAAGCAGAAGTGTCCATCGATATAGTTGTCGTCACAATCCGCTGACTGCTGTCGACTTGGCGGTCCTGTGCTTCTTCATCTAGCATTTCGCGCAGACGTCTGCCTCTTCCGACTTCCGATTGACCTCTGCAGCTAGTAGTGGTGTTACCAAACTGTCCTCTAGAGCAGATGCTTGAGCCGCCCCGTAGCTCGTGATCGCTACGCAGCGTTTCACCAGTCTCCGGTGATGAAGCTCTTGTTCTAGCTGGCACCAACAGTCCTAGAAGCGAATGAACACGAACTTGAGGGAACTTCCTGGGCCACGCATGTCGTTCTGCTTACATCCTCGAAGCTCCAGCGCCTGTCCCAGAGATTGTTTCCGTGTAGTCCACCACACGCTTCACCAGATCCTGAACAACTTCATCAGGATTCCCATTCAAATTATGCGTCGCACCTGGCACAATCCCACTGCCCTCAGCAACAACACCACCGGCATTCCTCACAACCCCAATCCAAGTATCAACCAGCTTCTCCTTATCCACACTCTCCGAAACACTCTCCTCACTCCCACTATACAAAACAAGCAACGGCGTCTGAGACGTCAACTGTCCAAACGTTCCCTTCAACCTCTCAACCGAATGATCACTAGAAAAATAGTCATCCGCACCAGCATGATCCGGCCCAGGACTACTAACATCCAACCACCTCTTGGCCGTAACCGCAAGCCTCCCAAACACCGGCCTCGTAAGTCGATTCGGGACATACTCATTCCCATTCCTCTCCCTACACATTTTCGTCGCCAACTGATCAGCCTGCTGCTTCATAGCTTCCGGTAATTCCAGCTCCAAAGCCTCACGATCCGAAACCGGGGCTTGCAAAATTATCCCATCGACACTTGGTCTCTTCTCATGTCCTTTGCCTACGACATATTCCATGCAATCTTGACATCCCGTACTATGCCCCATAATCACAACTTTCCCGCCTGGTCGCTTCTCCTTGAGGTATTCGATTATCTTCGCCATATCTTCTGCGTCTTTTGCTATACTGCTTACGCCCCAGCTATGGCCTGCGGAACTGAGGGAGGCGGTTACAAGGGACCAGGTCGGTGGTAAGGAGTCTGCGATCTTGAAGGGGTAGGAGACGGAGTGTAGGGTGTCGAACATCCCGCCTACCCAGAGGAGCGTGTTTATGTTGGCATTGCGTGTGAGGGGTTTGCTGGGTTCGAAGGCGCAGAGGGCTTTGGGAATGTAGTGGAGGGTTCCTTGGACGGAGGTTGCGGGTGGGAATTTGTTGGAGTCCATGATCAGAGCTACGATGGTTGTCGCTATCGATGTAAGAATCTCAACCACATATGCTAGAGGTTGAAGTGTGATGTCAGAGTCGTCGGCGGAGCTGAGTCCGTGGATGAAAGATCAAGCGAAGTGGTTAGTAGGAACACTCTTGACATGTACAGTCGGTTCTGGCATAGCATGATGCATAGTTGCAGAATCTCATATAATATCTGGCTCTGGTTGAATGACTTGTAAGTCGTGGCATTTTACAATGTCTCGTTGACTAGCAGAGCGTCTTCGGCTAGATTAAGCCAAGTAGGTGCATCAGGCAATGCCTATTTGTGTCTCAAGACATGAAGCAGCGTCGATAGGGCACGTATCTGGAGTGCAATATGCCGATGATCGAAGAAGAGGACTGACTCAAACAAAGTTCACAGCCTAGCTCCTCGTCCAAAGCAATTCATTCCCGTCCTCCCAGTACAAGTCAATCCTCTGCCGTAGCAAGCTCAGTCCTCGAAGTCCAAGGCTCCCATTCAACACGCAAGTGACCTTTCTCGTCAACCAGATCCCTCACGGGGGGTGCTGTGACGCTAAGTGTTGGCTCCGTATGACCCCAGCTAGGAAAATATAGTCCTACTATCCTGTATTCCACGGTCTCGGACTGCAGCGGCCCGGGTTTGGTAGATGGCTGCTTGATGATGTTGTAATTGTGGGCCCCATAAGCCATCCATGATTCTTCAGGAGCTTCCATGAGGACGAGGCTTATTTGAGATGCCTGCAAGGAAGTGATTAGCGTTGTTTTGGCAATGCAGCAGGTTTGTGAACACTGACGTCGCTTTTCACTGCAATCAGAACATGCCTGATCAGTGGCACATATCCTCCGTCTTCCATCTCCTTCGCTTTGACGCAGAATTGGATTGTGTCAAGAAGGAACTGCGTCGTTGGCAATCGCTGGAGCCCATCCCGTTCTTCGAACATCTTCGCAAGATGTGGGGCGGATAGAGGAGATTCAAATCGACTCTCCTCGCCAAGTGCAACCCACTTACTGCGAAGATGTCCTCCGTAAGGCTTTGTAATGTAACAAATCGAGGTAGCAGCATCGAGATACACATCTTCTCCTGCGGAGTTCTTTTCTATCAAATTGAAGGAACTACGTTGTGAACAATTAGTCCCCAGCTCAGCCTGTTAGTTCGTCTTAGAATCCTTCCTATAAACTTACCAATCGTTCAGAAAAAGTTTGATGCTCAGGATACGCTGCTGGTTTGATGTGATGGTCACCGCCTCGTCGATGTCTTGTTGGTCCGCGAAGTAATGTTGAAGAGGGACCCCATTAAAGGCTCGCTTTTGAACGGCATCCTCCATCTTGCGAAGCACAAGCTCGCATATCGGGGTCTGCTGGGTGTTCTCATCGATAACTATGGAAGGAACTCTCCATTCTGGCGGCTGGTCGAAGGTGGCGAGTAGGAAAACTTTCTCCTCATGGAAGATGAACAGGTGGATTTCATCGATGGGTCGTAGAAGCTGCCTTGGATTGAGGAAGAGCCAGTGCGGCGCCATGCTGGCTCAGGACAGTGATGATTATTGGAGGGCACCAGTTTCCGTGCAGCTGTCGAAGCTGGCCAGCTAAATAAGAGCAGACGTTGGCAGTGAAGCAAAGATGACACAGACGAAGTAAACCGTGCAAGCTCACGCGTTCTTGAAACCTCTCAGCCCTTTCACTTTCGAGAAGTAGCCCAGCAATGCCACTCGCCACCATGGCGCACTGGCTCTTGTCGACACCAAAGAAGCTCTTGCATGAGCTTCGCAGAGATGGCACTGACCACCAAAACCTCACCTCGCGGCCCTTCGTATGGCAGGGCGAAAGGCTGCTGCTATTTTGGGAGCCAGCAACTGCTGCAAATTCTTTCGGGTGGGGAGTACGCTCTCACCACTACTATGTGGTAGAGAAGTGGTTGAAATTGGCGCGCTTGCTCAAACGAAGGCTCCCTCGCCGTACATGGCTGATTCTTTTCGAATCGGCTTGATCATTGGCCGCTTCCTGGTGAACGAGGTAGAATGTCGAGATGCCACGATTGTATGAGAGACCTCTGCATCCTTGACACGCCTTGGCGGCTTAGATGTTCAGTGGTCGAATGCTGACATCGATCCATTATGCCCTGCCAAGCCCAGATCAGAAGACCACGGTCGCTGCGATTGAGATTAGACGAGGCTACACGCCGCATCATTCCGTCTCGCTCTTCAGATGATGGATCAGGAGCAGCAGGATGAAGTCATGCGAGATGAGTGAGCTGAGGGCGGTTGTTGTTACTCACTAGCTATACAAGTAACAACATCACTCCACCCAGCGCCGCAGCCCCAAGCATCAAGACTCCCCATACCTCACGCACCATCTCCCACCTCAAAGAAGTCGAATCAGACTTCTTACTGACCAACGTACTACTAGCCCCAAACTCACTCCCCGTACTCGTCCTCGCCGCCACAACCTCCTCAGTCGTAGTAGTCGGCGTCTCAGTCGGAACAAAATTCGGCAAAAACGTCGTGAATGGCGCCTCACTCGCATTAAATTTCGTAACACCAGTCGTAGGCGAAACAGCCATCTGCGTAGCACTCGTAGGATTCGGAAGTCGTGCTTTCAAACTCTCCCCAGAATCCAAAACCACGTCGATAACATGCATGACTCCATTATAAATCAAAATGTCAGATTGCAATATCCTGGCAGAGTTTAGGAAGAATGAGTTCGGGAAGAATCGCATCGTACTGCTTTGATTGCTGTACATTGTAAGAGTTGTCTCGTTGATAAAGTCCGAGCTGTAGAGGAGACCTGGCATTACGTGGTAGGATAAGAGGTTCTGGAGTGCTGAAGGAGACATGGATTCCAGGGACGGTAAGACCGTTTCGAAGGCTACGTTAGCGGGGACGAAGATTGTGAGGTCTTTGGTTTCGTTGAGGTATTTTTGGAACGTTGTGTTGGTGCCTGTTGAGTAAAGTGCTCCGAGGAAGGCTGTCAAGGCAAAAGGAGGGTTCGCGAGATTAAAGGTTTCGATTGTTGGGACAACATCGGTCGGTGGGATGAGGAAGCTGTCGATGATTTGGATGATTCTGCGTGGAGTTATTATCTATCTCGTTCAATTCTGGATGCTGTTGTGGTGTGCACTCACCCGCCTGCGAAGGGAATGTCCTGTACTGTTGCGACGCTACGTGTTGCCTCTCCGCTTGTGAATACCATTTCCCATTCGTAGCTCGTGGTATTGAGGCCAGGCTGTAGCACCGCTCCTACTCTTTGGCCACCGGTCACACGCGAGAAATTTGTCCCAGAAGTCATCGATGGCAAAAATTTGAAGCTCGTGTTCAGTGTTTCTGTTGTCCAGCTGCCTTCCAAAACGTGGTATGCGACCACTTGCGACATCAGCGCAGTGTTATTCTCGACACTGAGGAATATTGTCGAGAGCACGTCGCTGTACTGCACTCTTTCAAAGGCATGGTCTGAAGGTGCCAAAATGGTAACAGGATTTGTGTCTGCCTCGTATGTCGCTTCCAACGCCTTCAATGTTGCTGGTAGTTGCTGTTCAAGAAGGCTTGTGAACGAGGTGAGGTTGGTCAGCTTCTTCAAAACATCTCTCAAAGAGTCGGAGGATCTCTCTTGTGCACTGCATACTGTTGAGAGGAACGACAGCACACACGCTGTCGCTGTGAGTATCTGCATTGTTGCTCAAGGACGTGGATCGAACGGGGCATGAGGGCGAGAGCTGAAACGCATGTTAAGTGAGTCTACTTCCTCGGAATTGGTGAAGGATACTATCCTCTTCTATACGTGGCTTGACCAAATTGCTAAGTGTGGTAAAGCTGGAAGTTGAGTTTGAATCGCGCGACAACCTAATGTTCACGTGTTGACGCCTTCGAAGGGCCGAGCGATCTGCTGGAGATATTGTTTGGTGGTGAAGTCGAAGCCTCCCTCAGTAGACATCCGAGACCAGCCAGGCCAAGGAAGCGCGATTCGTTGTCTTGGCATGCGCGATGAAGGTGCGACACACAACGATCCAGACCGTCCAGTCACACGGTACCATTTTGTGCTAAAAGTAGCCATTTTCGATCATGACTAGTCGACGCCATGGAAAGGCGACCACACTGCGAAAGGATTGTCATTCAATGCTGCTGGCCTAGCTCCGAGCACTGCATCCTATAACCCACCCTTCATGCTGCATGATCCTCACAAAAGCTGTCTATGCACTCCGCTCGATCAACGCCAGAAGTCCGATATTTACTCCATGATCTCCTCAGTTTCTTCGAGAATCTCTTCGAAGATCTCCTCAACCACCTTGCTCTCGTCACCGTCCTCCTCAACATCAAGTGCTGCTTGTTCCGGAGTCTTGTCAGGCAGACCGAGGGCGTGTCTCTCGTCAAGCAGCTCTTCACGCGTCCGTGCTCTCCATGCAAGCCACTCGTCGAGCTGTCTTCGGCGCGCTTCTATGACAGCCTTGTCGGCGGAGCTACGCTTGGCTGTATCGGCCTCATCGAACTGCTTGGAGTATTCGCGGAGGTTCTTGCGAATGTTCTTCATCTCTTCTTTGCTGAGCAGGCGCTCTGGTCGTGGTCGCCAAGTGAATTGCTTGAATTGCTCGATCGGCTCTTCTCGAAGAAGCTTACCGGAGAAGTCGTACAGGTGGTACCCGTTTTCCATCTAAATATTGCGTTAGCGGGGTTCACTCTATTTAGATCAGCTGCAACTTACTCTGTGCTTCCATACACTGGCGCTAGTGGCGACGAATCGTCCAGATGGGTCCCACTCAATGTCGGTCACACCGTAGTGGTCAGCAGTGGACATGAGCTGGAGGTTAGCAGTAAGGTCCCTGTCTTTTTCCTCCTTCTCACCTTCGAAGTCGAAGTCCCAGAAGTCAAGATCGAAGCTCTGCTGGTTGAGCACTGTGGCAACGATGACAAAACGGCCATTTGGCGACCAGTGGATGGCGTTGTTGTTCTTCTTGTCAACTGTTCGGATGAGCTTGAAGTTACCGACAGCATTTCCCTTGGCCTTTTCGGGGCAGAAGAAGGAGACGGATGTCTTTGGTGGTACTGCTGCTCCTGCCGGGACCTCTCCAGCTGTGATGAGCACAAAGCGATCACCCTTGGGTTCCCAGGCAAAGTTGATGACTGTGTCTTTGATGCTATCAACGACTTCGACAGGGACACCCTTCTCCTTGACGCGGAAGATTTCGAGGTTGGTGGCGAGCGACTTCTTGGACTTGCTGTGTCGGTCCACCTTTACACAGACGTATGCCGAATCGGATTGCCAGTGCAGTTTCGCGTCGCTGACGTTGAAAAGATTTCGTGTTCGCACAATCTCCTTTGATGGGACAGACATGAGACCGACCTTTGCTGGATTGGAACCCATTTCGGGTGTCCAATAGCAGAAAAGCTGTTCGTAGTCACGCTTGTCGACGCGCTGTGGATTCGATGGGCACCACTCGAAGTCCATCACGCCCTCAATCTTTACACTGGTCTTGTCCATAAGTCGCATGCTGGGGAGCTCGTATATGGAGATACTCTGGCCTTGTGTCATGCGTGCGACATACTTGGCGTCTGCGGACCACTTGAATGCGGGCCACTGAATCTTCTTCTTGATCGGGTTGCCCTCCGCGTCCATGGTTGGTCCTGGAAGATCCAGAGTCTGGAAAGATCGAAGTGGCTTTGCGGTCGCGACATCCCAGATTATGTAGTTCTTGCCATCTTCCTCAACTGAGAGTACTGGGTTGCCCTCTTCCACGGTCATCGGTCGATGCGACCATGTGGTCATGAAGCGCTCGTCAGGCGAGAAGTCGACGAGATTAACGCCAGGGTGCATGAACCTCTTCTGCCTCGACCAGTTTTGACCACCCCACAGCTGGACACCCTGAGCGTGCATTGAAGTCAGATACGTGCCCTTTGGTGACCACTGTACGAATGACTCGGTCCAGTGCTGTCGGTCCACGACTGGTTCAGGCTGCGCTTCTCTCTCGTTCCAGAAAACGCCCACGTTGTCCCCACGGTACATCACGAACTGATCTCTGCCCTCTGGATCACCCAACCACCACCTCAAGTGCTCTTTCTCTTCGAATGGCGCAATCTCTGGCGCCCTGTAGTTCTCATCAATTCTACCTTCTCTGCCGAAGCGCTCGATGTCGGTAAGCTTGTTTACTAAAATGGTGTGCTTCTTGTCGAGAGCAGTCGCGTTGAGTGTTTTGACTGCAGCGGCGGCTTGCGCAGAGGTCTCGTACTCGACGAATGCGAATCCCTCAGTGATTCCATCCTTTCCAACCGGCATCACCACATTCTCGTCCTTGGTCTTGCCGACGGTGGTCAACTTTCGCAGCAAGAACTTGATGAGCTTCTCCTTGCTGGCTTCGGGCACCTTCGGCAGGCCATCAATGACAATGAACGTGTCCAGGCCATCTTCCATGGTCGTCTCAAACTTCTCGCGAAGGTCTATGCAGGATTAGTGTCCGCCATATGATCGTCCCTGTCCATGCTCCCGCCTACCTGAGAAGTCGATCTCCTCATCGTCAATGTCGAAGTCCTCATCGAGGTTGTCAAATGATGGAGCCATGATTGCGGTATTGTCGTCGCAGTCTCGCTGTGGTATGCAGCGAGTTGTGTGGCTTGTAGAAATGCGGCGACGGCAATACGTTATGCTGGTACTGTTCGCTGTCGCGCTTTAGATGGCATTTTGAAGTTCGTCTGCGGGGCGCCAAGATTTTTTGGTGCCTCAGGTGCTCCCTCCGAACCATTTCACATACCAAGGCTCGCGAATGACTGTACACATCTTGAGGACTGAATGCTGCAACTGTACGAAATGAGGCAGCGCTGATGTGTTCGATCCATGCTGCGCCTCCCTCTATCTAGCCACTATGCTCATCTCGAAGTCATCCAGCAGAGTCATCAGTCTCTGCTTCTCCTTCTCGCTACCAAAGATCGATGGCACTGCACGTCTACTAAGGGCTATGAGATCCTTCCTGCCAAGACTGAAATGCTCCGCAGCAAGGAGATACTCGTTCGACACTGTGCTGCCGAAAACTCCCACATCATCCGTCTGTTTTCTGTCAGCAGACAAGCAAGCATGAGCTGCGATCGTGGCGCAAGGAGTCATGAGAGTGTAATATGTCACTTACGCAAAGAGCGATAGCATTTGGCCTCGTGTACCATTGACCAAAATGGTGGTCCGCGAATCGCCCAGCATTGGGTAACATTTTGGCATGCACGTTGCATGAAAGACAAAGTTCGAGACCACAGGCTTGCTCTTCGATCATGGCATCAATCTCAGAAGATGTGTGGATCACATGGCCTAAGCGATCTGGGTGGAACGACAACAGCGTGCGGAGCTCTTGGTTGGTCGATGACTCGGGCACCTCAGCGAAGTGCAGTGTGACCCTGAGCCCATTTGCCTTGGCCCGTGCAAAGACGTCCGTGAAGGTAGAGACATCGCCTTTTAGGGGATTGCCGCATAGATCAATGCCTACAACTCCACGATCCTGGTACTTCATTGCAAGATTAACCACTTCCACGGCTTGAGAAACAGTGTTGCGCCGGTCAACGGACAGTATCAAATATGTCGGCATGGTGGTCGTAACGTGGTGTTCAATGGCCTTGAGCACTGTCTGGACATAGTCGTCCTTTGTCATGCCAGAGTCGCTCGACTCCCGAGGCGTGGTCCGAAGTTCGAGATATCTGACACCATCGGTCTGGAAATCTTGAAGTACTCTAGCAGTAGCGTAAGCCACCGTCTCAACATCATTACAGAGGCCATAGATGTAGGTGTCAAAGAGTTTGAAAAAGGTGAGGATGTCATGGTAGGCTCCATCTGGCCGCAAGACAGATAGCGGGTCCTTCAATGAGCTCTGTTTGCGTGTCCAGATGTCGTGAAGGCACTCTGGACTGATACTGCCAGTCAGGTGTGCGTGCAGCTCAACTTTAGGAAGCGCTCTGGTGAAGGCAGCGTCCACAGCCATTGCTTTCGTTCCGGTTGGTAGCACAATGGCAGAGCCGACGGCGGGTACCTGAGGCGGTGGTGTCTCAGATGGAAGCCCAGATCGGAGACTGCGCAACACGAGCTTCGCGCGACTCTAGATAGTGTGAATCATGTTGACATGTTCAGACAGGTGGAGGAGTAAGGCAAGGAAGGGACAAGTGCGCATGAAGTGTATTTATTGTAGAAGAGATGTCGTTGTCGTTGGCACGGGGCTTTTGTGGCCCGATGTTCAGTCCAGGTCCGATATGCCGGCATCTTTGCTCATGCCCATTGAATCTGCAATACTTGTGCTTGTGCATGACGGATGTGGAGCAAGCAACACATGCACGTTCGCGCTGAGTATAAGTTAGCCGTCCGAAGTGAGCTTCATCTCTGCACGCACTTTGGAAGTGAATTACTTAGTTCTATATAATTGCTAACGCGATTGATCTCTTCGGCAACGGGCCCAGCCACCGCAACCGCCGAACCGAAGCGCACCAGAGACAGACCTCCATACAGGTCTCGCTCAGTCTGGAACAAGCAAACTCGACCTGCCCTGCGCTACCTGTCGCCGACTCTCAATACACCCTCACCTCTCGCGCGCACACGCAATCACCTTGCCCATTCGCAAAGCACACAGCATTATTACTACATCGCATTGATCGCCATGGCCCGTAAGTCTGATGTATATGGAGCAAACGATGCGACTATGTCATATGCCCGGCTCACGTCCGCTCTAAGAGATCACCACTGACAACACGCCACACAGTTCCAGCCGAGCAGCACGCTGCATATGCTGTCATTATTGATCGCATCCTCGCCAAGTCCGATCTCAACACCATTTCCGCGAAGCGCATACGGAAGGAGTTGCAAGATGAAGTCGGCGAAGATCTCACAGCTCAGAAGGTACCCGGAACCATAGCAGAGGCGTGAGAGCGCGATTATGGGACAGCGTACTGACCATTCCGCCAGAGCGCCATCACCGAGCTGATCATGGAGCGGTTTGACAAAGCCCAGCAAAAGCTGGAAACGAGCAACGGCGTTGTGGAGCCAGCACCGACCGCGAATGGCACGACCAAAGTAGAAGCATCAAATGGCCACGCCGATACATCTGCATCACCCCCGCCCTCAGCCAAGCGCAAAGCCGAAAGTGACGAGCTGAGTGAGCTTGACGATGCCTCGCCCGCACCGAAGAAGGCCAAGAAGAACAAGACAGGAGAGACAGATGCGCAATTAGCAGCGAGACTACAAGCAGAACTCAATGCTGTCACGGGGCGATTAACGAGAGGCGGAGGTGCCAAGCGCAAAGCGCCGATCAAGAAAGAGAAGAAGACCAAGAAGAAGAGCTCCGCCAAGGTCAATAGCGATGACGATAGCGAAGTCGAAAGTGGTGAGCCGAAGCCGGAAAGAGAGAAGAAAGGAGGCTTTCACGTAAGACAAGCCAAAGCACATCAACCTTCGAAAACTACACTGACAATCAACCAGAAACCCATGAACCTCTCCGCTCCCCTCTCCGAGCTCCTAGGCGAAACCCAACTTTCACGACCACAAACCGTGAAGAAAATCTGGGAATACGTCAAAGAACGAGATCTACAAAACCCAAAGGACAAACGCCAAATCATGTGCGACGAGAAGATGCAAGCAGTTTTCAAAGGCGAGAGCGTACATATGTTCACTATGAACAAACTCCTGGCCAATCACTTGTACCCGGTTGATGAGGTCAGCTAGTCGTGCAGCGGCATCTGAATGGATTTGAGCGGGAGCGCAAGCGCTGAGTGGACCCCTGCGAGGGTCACCCAGTCATTCTCGAATTTTTGAACGAGCTTTTTTGAATCATCAGCAGCAGCCCTTTAGGCAAGCGAGGAGTTTTGCGAATTTGATATTTAACAACATGGATGGATGGTGCTTCGGAAACTGGAAAGTATAGGCGGGCGGGCAGGTAGGCCGACTGGAGACGATGCTATTGGGAAGGGGTCGCGATTTAGACATGTTAATACGAACCACTTCAAGCTTCGTAGAGGTAGGCAGGAAGAAGAAGAAGAAGAAGAGAAAGCTAGAAAAGAAAAGCCCAAGTACGATACGAATCAATCACGCTAACATCAAAACCCAGTTTCCGACTGTCTCAAGACGACTTTTTCATCAGCTTCCCATTTCGCAGTCGAAGACGCTGTTCCCTTCCTCTGCTCTCGCTGGATCGACGCCTTCCTCTGCTCCTCGCCGTCCAGTTGCGAATAGTTCGACGAAAAAAAAATCAGAACTGTTCCTCTATTCCCCCCGACCCCTCGGACAGCAGCATCCTACGACCGCTCCCGCTCGACAATGGCTGCAGCTTCTCCCTCAACCGACGCACTAGCCTGGTCCCCATGCCCGTCCGCAGACTGCTGAGTCTCGATCTCAGGCTTCTTCATGTCGATGCCTCCTTGCACTTCTGCGTTTATGCGCTTCGACACATGGTCCAAAGCGGCGCGGATCTCTTTGCTGAAATCGAAGGAGTCGGGTTTTTCGCCTTCTTGCTGGCCGAGAGATGGGAAGTCGAAGTAGTAATGTTTCATTCTGGGATGGAGGGTTAGAGGGGAATTTAGTATATATGAATGTTGGGAGGAGAAGGATGGAGTGATGCGCAGGAGCTCCCGATGTGCCAGACCAGACCACCTCGGCGGCTCGAAGCTATATACTTGTTAATATTATAAGCATTTTTGATCGGATGTGAATCTGATCCATGGTTCTCGTCGTGCGTGATTTGGCAACGTATCCGTCTAGAATCTGACCTTGCTATAAGGTAGCTTTGCCTTAGGTAGAACTAAGTAACTACTGTAACTAGTCAAAAGTTTGAAGTTCCTTATTAAGCTTAGAACTATATAGGTCTTGGTTATATATTTTCCTAGCGACGATAATATATATATATATATATATATATATATATATATATATATATACAGATGTGTGTTGGTTTTCTCTTCTCTTCTACTTCAACGAGACCGTAGAAATTGGTGCTGTCTAGCATATTTCTTTCTTTCTTCTTCTTCTTACTAATAAAGAAGTATAGTCCTTCTATCGTATAGTTCTAACAAACATATCTATTTTCTACAATACGTTCTTCCGCTATATAGTTCTAGATGAGATCTATACTAACAACTATCTCGGTCTTCCTAAATCCCGGATGAGAATGCTCTGCGGTCGAGCAAAATATAGCCTTCTAAGCGCATATCCGATCAGCACGATTATCCAAATCCAAATCCAAAATTAATCATAAAGCAGAATATAGTTCTAATAATAAAAAAATTCTTCTTTATCATGTCCTTCGCCTAGCGCACATCAGCTAGGCTTCATATATTCTACACTCGATGATCCTCAAGAAAAGAATAGAGAACGAACATGTTTCGTAAATTTACATTTCCTTTTGGAGTATTATAGTACGAAAGACATGAGGCGAGGGAAGGAAGGGTTGGAATGGGGGCCTAGGTACAGCTTTGTAAGATTATTGGGAGGGAGGTAGAATACCTAAAGTCGGATTCCTGAGGACGAATGATGTGGAGGAGATTGAGAGGTTGAGTGTTGTGTTGGTCAGGGAGGGAATGGTAAGTAGCTTGGGGAAAAGAGATTAGCAGTGTTAGCTAGATCGACTCGTGCGAGGCCGCAGTGAGAAATTCCGTAGATAAAATATGCCAGAGACTGAGATTAGAAAAGAGGGGAAAAAAAATTTCTTGTCTTCAACCTTTTGCGATTTTGCACATAATAAAAACGTTGAACTGTAGAGGTATCATTAAAAAAAAAAGCCAGCATTTTGTCTCTCCAACGCCTCGTCCATGCTGTAGTCGGAACGAGCATAATTTCGTGGTGACAATCTCAACTCGTTGATCATATAAAACGAATCATCCTTCACGCAGCGCTCATCGAGGGAAGTTCATCTGTCTGTGTTCGTACCCGGGACTCAGTGGTGCCTCATAAGCGCCAGGGATCGGCACAGCATCGTAGACTTGCTCGCCAGGTGCCGCGGCGAAGTGCTCTTGCTGCACTTCCCGCGGAGCTTCAGCCATAAGCGGACTTCGCTGATCGACCTGTTCCGGTGGTGACGGTGTTCGCTCTCGCGTTGTTGTCGTTACTGGAGTGAAGCCCATCTGCGCCATCTTGGGTGTTGCGTTGGTGACCTTGATTGGAGGAGCTTGTAATCTGAAAGGCGCCGGTTGTGCTTTGCGGTCTGCGTCAACGTACTGTGCGCCGAGATGGCCATCCTCAAGGGCGCTGGCGTGCTGGTAGTAGTCATGCTGCGGTGGTCTCCATCCTCCATCGCGAGGGCTGAATGGTGCAGGCGTGTTCGGCGCTGATTGAGACCGGAGCTGGGCGAGGTAGAGGTCGCTTCTGGCACGGTCACGAGCAGCCATGGACTTCCGCAGTTGTCGCTTCGAGTAGAATCGCCAGAACACAATGCCGTATACGGAGATGGTGATGAGCTCGACGACGATTTCGATGATGGCGCATACCAGAGACCAGTTCTGCAGTCGGCAGATGAGTTGGTAGCTGACTTCGTTCTCGAACAGTGATCTTCGCTCGTTGTTGACGCAGGCCCATCCCCACATGTCTTTATTATTGCTGTTGTTCTTTTGCGTCTGTATCACTGCGGCTCCGACACCCCACATGACGATGCTGACGATGAAGAAGACTACCGCGAATGCAGTATAGTACACGGCGGCTTTTTCAGCGCGTCTGTGGCCCCCTCTCCAGTATCCGTAGAAGATCACGATACATGCAAACAGGGAGACACAGGCTATGCAGAGAAGCAGGATTTGTGGCCAGGTTTTCTGGTTCTCGGCCCAGGGAGGCAAGTTGTTCCGGGGCGGAATGGCTTTCGTTGCGTTGAATATAGCAAAGGTCGAAGCAAGCATGGCAAGAACGATGAGTGAGCAAGAGAAATTTACGCCTCTGAGCAAGAACTTTGCCACCCGAACTCTCGTTTTGATTTTCTGTGAATTGATTAGAGGAAGCCTTCGGGTCTGGATCTTCAACTTACCAGGTCTTTTGCTTGCTCCTTCTCTGTGAACTTTTCGTGCTTCTCTAGGACTTCTTCCTGCTTGAAAGTCGGACTGAGAATATTGTGTAGATCTCGAGGGGGAGCACCCGGGGTCTTCATGGCGCTCTTGAGTGGGGACTTGGGCATCTCCCGTGCCGTCACCGGAGGCTCGTAGTCTGTGTTGGGCATCTCAACAGAGTCATGCTTGTTGACATAGCCGAAGCCAACATCGGACACTTGAGGTTGCGCCATGAAGTGTTGCGGAGCTGGCTCCTTGAAAGGATTGGAGCCAGGCTTGGCCTCGATGGGAGAGTTGACGGCTGTCGCTTCAGCGAAGCGTGCTGTGCGAGGTGACTGCAATGAAGGGGCCTTGACTGAGAGGGTTGACTGCGAGGTGGCTTGAGAATCTGCGGAGGCTGATCGTTCGCGTACTGCGAATTGGACTTCTTTCTTGTGAGTGTCTGACATGCTGTCAGAGACCAGGGTATGTAGAGGATGAGACGTAGGATGTGGCGCTGAATATGATGCCTCTAGAATAGCAGAAAGAAACAAGAGGCCAGCTCTTCGGTCGCAGGTAGGGGCAAAAGGTTGGATTAAGGAAAAGGGCAGTAGTGATGTTTGGAGACCAGCTGGGGAGGAAGAAGTACAGCGAGGCGAGTGCGGGTATGGTTGGATAGATGAGAGATAGGTGGATGAGCGCTTCGCACGGACAGCTGCAGGTGCATAGAGTGCCGGGCGCTTGCGGGAAGTGCTGTTCGAGTACACACCTCTTCATATGGCGTGGTGGCACGCTGATAGGCCGGCTGAGAATAGGCCGGCTGCTTAGAAGCTCGCTGCAGCTGTGCTGTATGGACGTCTCGTGTTATTCTTGGCGAGCAGGATGGAGGAATTGGAGATGTAGTACTGTAGTATGAAAAGTGGCGATGATGAAGTCGCTGCGCCTGGTGTCGAAGGGGATTTCATCGTCGCCCACCATGGCCATGCCCGTGACCTACCGTACAGTAATAATAGTGCATCACACAAAGCTGCAGGATTGGTGATGAGCGATGGCGTGTGCAGCTGAGGTGAATTAAGCTCCAACGCCTCGGCCAACCAAACTTCTCACATCCCTGCTGCTCTATTCCGGGCGCTTAGAGGGTTCACTCACGTGTCAGACTCCTCTTCTTCCTCTTCATGATCTAAGCAAAACATCCTCACCACCGCGAGACACCCGAGAGTGCAACCACGAATGACATCAGTGTGTTACTTGTAGCACAGCGAATCTGACTCCAACCACCTTCTTCACCGACTCGGCGCACAAGACTTGTCATCATGGAGCTTTCTGAGCATCCACGCTGTCTGGGAAGACATCAACCTCATTGTCTCGCTCTCGCAACTGGAACAAGACGAGACAATGGCCTTTGACTTGCTTTCCTTTGTTCTGAACATCCTGCATCTTCGATATAATGCCCTTGTCCCATACTCGACCTCCCCCACATCTCAATACACCACGCCCGCAACATTTCTTTGTTTTCCACCAGAGCTTTCTGTTTCCGGTGCGGCTGCACTAAACCACCATTCCAAGCAAACAACATCACAAACCGCATTGCAATCCACAAGCGACAATAGCCAAAGATGCAGCAACGAGAGCGAGCTCCGCCCATGCAACACACTTACCAACGATCAACAGATTCCACTCGATCAATCGCCTCCTCGACTCGCCATGTTCCCAATCACCTACGAAATCAGTCAAGCGAGCAGCTACCGCAAGCTGTGCCACTAATCTCCAGGGATGCCAGCGGATACTTCAATATGTCGAGCATCCAGCCTAGACCTTATTCTCCTGCTGCTGCAACACCTAGAACCTCGACCGAGCAGCCTAGAACTCCGGCTTCCATGCATTCTAATCCTCCACGAGGCTCAATGCATTCTAATCCTCATCGAGGCTCGACCGCATCAGAATTCAAATCGGGCCATGAACGCGTCGAGTCCTTCTATGCTCAGAAGAGGAGAGATAGTAGCTCAACGACCGCCACATCAGACACGAAGACATCCAAGAGCAGAGGACGCTCGTTTGTTCGCCGCGATTCCAGCACATCTTCCAGAGCAGCTTCCCAGAAGCGTTCTGGCAGCCGACGAGCGTCCTTCAAGGAAGCTATCAGACGTGCATCCAACGACATCGGCAAGAGCGTCGACATACTCAGAATGGGTCCTGCTGATCGTAACAAGTGGGCCCAGCGAGAGAAAGACAAGATCCTTCGTGACGTTGAAGAGGCACGTCGTCAAAACGAGGCCACGAGGCCGAAATACCAGCAGGACTACATGGCTGAACGTCAGCGTCAGTCTATGGACAATCGGAATCCTTCCCGACCTCCGCCAAACAATGGCCAATTCTCCGCAGCTGATCAAATCAATGCCATCGAGCGTGCACTCCAAGACGAAAATGATCCGAACTTCGCAGAAGCTCTGGTTGATGCTTTGCGAAGCGCAGAGAGAACGGCCGGTGAGGACTTTGCCTTCTTTATTTCCAAAATGATTGACCCTTTGAAGTCAAAGAAGCCAAGACAGAATAGTGACGACTCAGACCTATCATTTGCTGACATTGGAGTCGAAGAGGAACTGCTCGCTTGCGAGCGCTGCGGCCGACCAGTTATAAACAGATCTGGACTTAAAGACGGACTTTGCCAGCGATGCTACGCTATTCGACTGAAAGGTGTTCAGGGTAAGCATTGATTTGTTCCGTTCGACTTATAAAACATTTCCTATCGGTGAGCGAGCGTTGCATAAAAGCCAGTCAATTTTCCATTTCTCAGTAGTCCTGCACAGGTAAGGAAATCATCTCACTCCCATATTTCTTGACGCTGCTCCCAACTGACTCTCACCGTTTCTGATATGTCTGCTCCATATTGCTCCATCGGATTGCAAATAATTGACTGACGCTGCCATTACCAAGACTGGTTCGATCAACCCTCCTCCCCAGCTCCGGAATCCAACAACTATGACGGATCCGACTCAAGCTGGAGTGCCAGCTCCCACAACTCATATCTATGCCGGCGATCCGCAGTGTCCAAAAGCTTCAGTAACTCAGGTAATCACAGCAACCACAGCTCGCCAACTCGATCAAGGCCAGTAGATGAAGAACAATACATGAAAATAGCAGTCAATCGACGAATCCGCAAGGTACGCCAGACGATCTACATCGATCCAGGCAATCCATTCGAGTCAGACGAAGAAGAACAAAACACCCAAGCCTCATCAACAAAATCCCAAACCTCCACAAACGATCACCCCACACCTCTCGATCAGTCATTGCGCAACTCCACCTCTTCAGACGAACGCTACATCTTCGGCGAACCAAGCATGGAAACCCCCCTACTCCCACACGAAATCGACGCCATCCCACTCCCACACTTCCCCTCCGCACCAACACACATTCGCGACTCCTCCTTCGGTCCCGCAATCGCATCTCCCGTCCCCCAACGCCTTGCAACACCAGATCTCCTCCGCAGCATCCCCATCACCCTCGACCTGGAAGACTTTCCCACCCTGCCGAAATCCCAACTCACGCTTGCCGAGGCTTTGAAATTGGATCGGGAAGAGGAACGGAAGAAGGCTAGTATTCCCCTCAGTTTGAACCCTCCTACCCCTCCGCCGAAGGACTTTGGGTTTTTGAGTCCGGCGGTTTATACGCCTCAGCCATCGTCATCGCCTAACGAGGTTGTGAAGAATGATGAGGGTGAAGGAGGCGGGGAGGAGGGGTATGTGGCTCCCAGGACGTATTGGAGAAGGAGTCTGCCTTCTGTGACGAAAGGGTTGAATTTATTGGGTGTGCAGCAGCGGGATGGGGATGGGAAGAGGAGGGGGAGTCGAGATGATATCGAGGTTAGGAATACGAGATATTATGGGTTTTATGATGGGCTGCTGGAGGAATATCGGACAAAGTGAAGAATTTGGTGGTGCTGGCGAAGAAGAAGGACGTGATAGAACTATGAGGTAGAGGAAGAAGTATATAGGCTCTACACGATTTGTAAATGGAATGAATGCGATGTGTGGACGCTGGAAGGGACCGTGTGGTTTTTCGATCATTGAGGATGATACATACTTGTCAATGAGGAGATGAAAGTGTGCATCAGCTTACGTGTAGGCTTTCAAGGATTGAGCTGCAATCCTGTCTACTCGCTGTCTCCAACTAATCTCCCTTTCCAAAGCTTGTAATGTCAATGTGTTGATAGACATCCAACTCCCGTCATTCTATTCCACCGGCTTGTGCGGCAGTACTGGCTGATTCTGCTCTAGCATATCCTCCATTCTCCGCCGATACTCCCTACCCTCGGGATGCGAGACATCAGTCGGATTGCAGTAGCCCGGCAGTCCCTCCTTCTCATCGATATCCATTTCCTCCTTGATCGTCTCCTTTTCCGCAAGTTGTATAAGCTCCTCCCTAGACTCGCGTCCTGATTTAGTACAGTAACAGGCCCCAAAGTTCCTAAAGACCCAAACCCCTCATTCTCAGCCCCAGACTTGGGTTTCCTGTTCCACACAAACTATGGCCACTCAATCAGCAGATCATGAGCACCTCAAACAAGGTGGAAGAAGTTTTGTTCTTGCAAGGTATGATATAAACACCAGTAAGCTCGCGTGGAGATCTTCCTGAGAGGACTGACTTGCATATATATCATGATTTGCGGAACGGATGTCTGTCTTCACGGCATATTTATCCTATTGTGGACTGAATGTGCATGTGATCGGGGGATTTGCATGTGATGTCGCCGTGGTGGTGAAGGAGGAAGAAAGTGCTTGCGGCGTTTCGGGGGAGATCGATCTCATTTCGCTCCAACCAGACTCTAGAGCTTGGCCCATCAAGCCTCGCAGATCCTTTACAGTAGTTCCAGCCGAGCAGGCCGACAATAGAGCATTGGCAGCAGCATATCCAGATTCATTCATTTGATCGATTGTCGATGCAGCCAGTGCTACGCTCGTTTCGCTGCAGGCGGGCGCCCAAGACCAAGACCAAGACCCTTGCCATCAGCCATCCCACTTCGTCTGCTACGGCCACGGCCACGCCCACCGTCCTCCAAACTCACTCGCACCTTCACCTTCACTCGCACACGACCACCTGGCAATCACATGTGCGGAGCTTTGCAACTTCCGCTACACTTATAGCTCCCATAAACACCACCACTCGCTTTCCGCCGACACAACTTCATACACATAGACACATAAAGACATCCCGCAGGCATTGCTCGAGCCGACGACACAACATGTGCAGACGGGAGGCCGAAGGCGCCGATGCCAATATGGACATCAGCAAGGGCAGAGAAGTGTTGCCGAAGAATGTCAAGCCGCTCCACTACAACGTGACGCTTGATCCCAACTTTGAAAGCTTCATGTACACCGGCACCGTGGAGATTGAGCTGGACGTGATAGAGGCTACAGATTCGATATCACTGAATGCTCTCGAGTTGGACATCACGGAGACGAAGCTTGTCAAGACCTCGGATGGCAGCGTGATTGCCGCCTCGCCGACGCTCAGTCACGATGAAGACTCGCAAACGACCAAGGTCGACCTGCACCACACTGTCCCTGCAAACACCAAGGTGACTCTCGTCCAAAAGTTCACCGGAAAACTGAACGACAACATGGCTGGCTTCTATCGTTCCTCCTACAAGGGTGCTGATGGTAAAGACGCATACATTGCAACAACACAAATGGAGCCTACCGATTGTCGAAGAGCATTTCCATGCTTCGACGAGCCTGCACTGAAAGCTACCTTCACTGTGACACTGCTCGCAGACAAGAAGCTTACTTGTCTCAGTAACATGGATGTTGCCAACGAGAAGGAGATTGAGGATGGTCGAAAGGCTGTCACGTTCAACAAGACACCGCTCATGTCCACTTACCTGCTGGCATTTATCGTCGGTGAGCTAAAAGTGCACGAAATCAACTCTTTCCGAGTTCCAGTGCGCGTTTTCTGTACCCCAGACAAGGACATCACCCATGGCCACTTCTCCGCCGATCTAGCGGCACGAACACTGAAATTCTACGAAGAACAATTCGACAGCGAATTTCCCCTTCCAAAGATGGACATGGTCGCTATTCCGGATTTCTCGGCGGGCGCTATGGAGAACTGGGGCCTGGTCACCTATCGTGTCGTCGATCTTCTGCTTGACGAGAAGAACGTCAGTGCATCCACAAAGCAACGTGTCGCTGAAGTCGTTCAGCATGAGCTTGCTCACCAGTGGTTCGGGAACCTGGTGACAATGGACTTCTGGGATGGGCTATGGCTCAATGAAGGCTTCGCGACGTGGATGTCGTGGTACAGCTGCAACATCTTCTATCCAGAGTGGAAGGTCTGGGAAGGCTACGTTACAGACAACCTCCAATCTGCCCTTGGTCTTGACTCGCTGCGAAGCTCTCACCCGATCGAGGTGCCGGTCAAGCGGGCCGATGAAATTAACCAAATCTTCGACGCCATCTCCTACTCCAAGGGCTCATGTGTGCTACGAATGATCTCAAAGCACCTCGGCGAGGACGTCTTCATGCAAGGCATTAGACAATACCTCAAGAAGCACGCATACGGCAACACCACCACCGGCGATCTTTGGGCAGCGCTCAGCAGCGCTAGCGGGAAAGATGTCGAGCGAGTCGCCGACATTTGGACGAAGAACATCGGCTTCCCCGTCGTCACTGTCACGGAGGATGCTAAGAACAGCTCCATCCACGTCAAGCAGAACCGCTTCCTCAGAACAGCTGATGTCAAGCCAGAGGAGGACAAGGTTCTCTATCCAGTGTTCCTCGGCCTGCGTACCAAGAATGGCGTGGATGAGGAGCTTACACTGAACAAGCGCGAGGCCGACTTCAAGGTACCAGATCTTGACTTCTTCAAGCTGAACGCTGACCACTCTGGTATCTACCGCACCTCGTACCAGCCAGAGCGACTCAAGAAGCTGGGCGAGAACGCCAAGGCTGGTCTGCTGACGGTCGAGGATCGAGCTGGTATGATCGCAGATGCAGGTGCGCTGTCCGCTGCTGGCTACCAGAAGACGGACGGTCTGCTTTCATTGGTCAAGGGTTTTGACACTGAGCCTGACTTTGTTGTATGGGATGAACTTGCTGCTCGTGTAGGCTCCGTCAGATCTGCATGGATCTTCGAGGACCAGAAGATCAAGGATGCCCTCAAAGCATTCGCGCGCGACTTGTACAGCAAGAAGGCGCACGAGCTTGGCTGGGAGTTCAGCGACAAGGACGGCCACATCGAGCAGCAATTCAAGTCCTTGATGTTTGGTGAGTAGTGATGTTCGAATGGTATGAGAAACGCAAAGCTAATCCGACTCGCAGGCACCGCTGCCTCTGCAGGTGATGAGAAGACCAAGAAGGCCGCTTTCGACATGTTCGAGAAATTTGTCGCCGGCGATCGTGCTGCCCTCCACCCCAATCTCCGCTCCTCGGTCTATGGTGTTGTTCTCTCCAACGGAGGCAAGAAGGAGTACGACGCACTTGTGAAGGAGTACGAGACTGCTTCTTCAAGCGATGAGCGTAACGCGGCGCTCCGCTCGCTTGGTCGTGCTCGTGATCCTGAATTGATCCAGCGTACACTGGCCTACTCTCTTAGCAAGCACGTCAAGGAGCAAGATATATACCTGCCTCTTGCCGGACTTCGGGCTCATCGCGAGGGTATAGAAGCGTTCTGGGCTTGGATGAAGGAGAACTGGGACACACTCAAGGAAAAGATGCCACCTTCGTTCACTCTTCTGGGCTCGGTTGTCTCCATGGCTACATCGTCCTTCACCAAGCAGGAGCAGCTTGACGATGTCAATAAGTTCTTCGAGGGTAAGAGCACTAAGGGTTTCGATCGCAACCTGGCGCAATCAAACGATGCTGTCAAGGCCAAGATCGGCTGGCTGGAGCGCGATTCTGACTCCGTCACTGCATGGCTCAAGGAGAACAAGTACCTGTAAATGTATAGCTGTGGACATGACGTAGCGCCGTGATAGATACCAGCGCAAAAAGTACTTTCGTCGCTCAGGTTTCCCGGTACGTGTGCCGGTGCCGCGGCTTTCAGACTTCGGCGACTTATCTACGTAGATGTAAACATCCGCTGGTTGCCGCAAAGTCAGCACCAATGATGGAAGTAGGACGGCGTGCTGCACAGTACTTTTTCTCGGTGACCGTATTGAAGTCAACTCGTACCTGATAAAACATCCCACGAAAAGCCGTGACGTCGAGGTTTCGGCGTAACCTCGCCTCAACTTAATACTATCCTTGTGCTGTTCACGGTTTACTCCATCTAGAGATGCCGGGGCGGTGGGTGAGAAATGGGAAATGGGGCACGCTGCATTTTTTTTGGCGAGAGGATGGAGTGGAGTTTTGTGGATAGGAGGAGGTGGAGGGGAGGTTGAATGTGCCTTTGGATGTCGAAGGGGTGTGGGAGGGAGGTTTCTGGAGGGAGAGGGGGTGGGAGATGTGAGGTCTGTCTACTGTATTGTGTAGAACTAGCGAAACCCGAATCCGATTCTGCCGAGGCAGGCACCGAGCGACAACCGAAGGAGCGACATCAACCTCTGGAAAGTAGTCAACTAGAATACAATGATACAGCTTTTACTAGATGATTCACGGTATCGCAATCCCTGTTTACTGAGCGCTTCAAGCCCAACACAAAAGCCAAGATGGCATTCGAACGAGCGACAGCAGTCCAACAAGTGGACTCCCACACATACGCTGCAGATTTCAAGGACGATTGGTGTATAGGAGCAGGTCAGTCGCAGCCTTAGTCTTGTGCTCCAGCCTGTCTTCTTCCACTGTCTTCCACCATCTTTCCGGATAACGTTCTCGAGTTCGTCGGCGGTTCTTCGCGACATTTCTGACAAGGGTGGGTCTACAGTTCCACATGGGGGGTATGTCACTGCAACGGTCCAAGTAAGTGTGGCCAACGACTTCGATCTCGCACGTGAAAGAGTCTACTTAAACCGACTGACACCTCTGCCCTCAAGAAAGCAGTCAAAAAGCACTTTGATACCACCCTCGCCAAGCAAGACCAACCACACACGCTTGCACTTCACCTAGACTTCCTTCGCAGAACCCAAACAGGTCCTGTGCAGATCTCTATCAAAGATGTCAAGCTCGGTCGACAAACGTCAATCGTCCACATCACACTCTCTCAAGATGGGCGTGAAGAAGTTGTTGGGTAAGAGCAGTTCCTCTTCCTCTCCCTCAACTCCACGTTCCCACACTTCTTCCTCTTTTCTATCCAAACACTCTCTAAAATTCGACTACGACTCCTCAAACTACTCATCCCGTCGCCCCTCAGCTGTCGATTTCGACATGCTAACCCAAATCCTCACGACAAAAGGTACATCACAAACTCCAACCTCACGAAAGAAGTGGGCATTTCCTTCGACACGCACTGGACAGCCCATCCCGAGCGAATACCGTTAACTTCGAACACCACTGCATTGGCGAAAGGCCGAGATCCAAAATGGTCCGAGCTCCTCGAATGGCCCAACTCAGGTTTTAGGAAAGCCACGAGACAAATCCGTGCTTGGTTCCCCCGTGACGGCCAACCCAGACAAAATGTCTACGACATGTGGACGTGTCTCCGCGACCCCTCGGAAACCTGGACGAACGAAAAACTCGGCTTTTTAGTCGATATGTTTCCACAAGTCTGCGAAACTTTCGTCCTCGAAGGCCAGCACCATCAAGACCAATACGATCCCAAAGTCCATGAACAGTTCTCGGTCGAGGAGTATCGGAAATTTTCGCGCAATCGTGTTCCGTTCTGGTATCCGACGCTTCTTCTGAATTTGGAGATTAAGAAGGCTTTGCCTGCGGGTGGGGCGAAGTTTTTGTTTACGAGATTGCAGACCAAGGTGATTCGGAATGGGAGGTATGATTTGGAGATTTTTGTGATGGATGAGGAGAAGGAGATTGTGGCGTTGAGTCATCATGTTTGTTTTGCGCTTTCTGCGGAGAGGAATTTGGCGGGGAGGAAGGGGAAGATGGGAGGGGGGAAGTTGTAGATGGTGTGATATGTATCTAGAGGATGAAGAAGAAGAAGATACCCATTGATTTGTGGTTCTGGTTTCTGGTGATGTCTGTCTCATCAGTGCGTTGGTATTTGTATTCTATCCTTCACTTCCTACCATCGGCGTCCACAGACCCACCAGTTTCCCTAGCTCTCTGTACTCCTCAACAGTCATGGCTTGAACTACATTGTATCGCGCACCAGAAAGTCTCGCAAGCAAATCCTCATCTCCATCCTCGTAAAATTTTCAGAACAAATTCTCGAACTCGTCGTTGAGGCTGCTAACTCACTTCTTCACTATCACCATCAGCCCCTAGTGTCCATCCAACGATTGTACAAAGCCATCGTTTTCCAAAAAAAAAAAAATCTTTCAGAGTACAGTCCGCAACTCTTCGGCTCTGTTTTCATATTCATACCATTCCTCGGGATGACTTGTTAGCACGATTTCAATGTCGCGGGCGAGAAAAAATTCGAAGACACACACACGCACACACACACACACATTGGAAAGGCTGTAGAGGTAACCTTCACGTGGCAAGCAAGCGAAGAAGCTGTGAAATTGCCGGGATCTTTGAGTGCTACCTATATCACGTTTCCATGCATTTTTGGGGTTTCTTGACGGCGACGTACTATATGTGTGCATTTTGCCGTTCGGGGCGTTGAAGTTCTGTCGAGCTATTTCAGCTTGGACTTCTCTGAACTATAATCTATCTGCGCTGGCCGTTTTTGTACGTCGAGGGATTACTATAGCCGGATTTGATCTTGGAGTATAGTTTACGATCGCTAGGACGTTGTTCTGAAGCCGGTGATTGCGTGCAGTTGCTGTAGCTGAAATTACTTGAGACCCTCTTGAGTAAAAGGGATTTGGTTGTACGACTAGGTAGCAGCGTCTGGTGGTAGTGGCGTGCGCCATCGCGGTTCTTGGTGACTAGTCGACTATTTTCGCAAATACAAGTGTCCGGTAGCAACGTCGGGATTCGATCATAGAATCTGCGAGGACCTGGGGATCAGAGCTGGGGATTAGGTATTTATATGCCACTCTGTTGGCTGCCCATGTCGCTTCTATACATTCTTATGAACCACCAGAAATTTGGGCCACTACACTATCTCGTGGGAGTCACTGGCTTGGCAGCCTTGTGGCGCTGTGCTATGTAAGCACGAGTGTTGGCAAGATGCGCGAGCTCATCCAAAGCAGGCGCTCAAGAGGCCGAATAGTCATTCGCCGAGCTTCTCTCCTTCTTGAGATGCTGCTTCAGCATTCCACACATCCAGCCCCAGAGCTTGACTTTAGGAGAGCTACCAGACTCAGGGTGATCGAATCGCTCTGCAGCGAAATCGAAGGCATGCCAGACCACAGAAAGCCATCATTGCCGCGGTTCGCAACCTGAGAGCAAGGCCGCTCCTGCGAGATTCCTTGCCCAAGGCTCGACGAGCTATAACCATCTCTCCACTTCCTCCCAGCTCTTTCATGACCCATAGTCATTCAATGGTGGCTCTGATGTGCTCGGAGCCTGGCGTGACCACAAATTTGCAGATAGCTTGAATGCCATGATCCAAAGCGTCGTGAGCAACGTCACAAGCCCGATTCATGTCTTCGTACGGGGAATTCGTACACGATCCGATGAATCTAGCACTTGTGTGTTCTAGCCAGCCTTGTTTTCGTGTCTGACTACGGGTGTAGCGGGATCCGGCGAGTACGGACCGTTGATATGAGGTTCTAGCTTTTCAGGGTCGGTGTCGATAGTCTTGTCATACTCGTCCGATCGAGGACTGTCCGCATTCGACTCAGCAAGATCTGCAAGGAGGAGACTTCGACTTGGAGTCTGGAGAGTGAAGATGCGGCTCTGCGGGAATCGCCGCACCTGCCGCGATCGCCAAGACTTTCTGATGCTTCAGAACGACTTTCTGATGGCTTTGCGACAATTCAAATTGACGTCCTCCGAAGATGGCGGCCGAAGCTGAGGAAGTGTCGCAGGGCACCAAACGATCGCATGATGAAGCTGAGGCAGGCAACGAAAAGCAAAAGCCCGATGAAGACAGCGAGTCGAGCGACGACGACGATCTAGGACCAGCTCTTCCCTCCGCCGAAGCTCCTAAGAAGAAGCGTAGAAAGCTGCCATATGAGAAGCAGTTTGTCGCCGCCCTGCCTTCAGCAACGAGATACTCTAAGTCTCTAATGCACAAGGATCAACTTGTCTATTGCACATTCACACCGCATACCGACTTCCTCATTACTTGTTCAGTCGACGGATACGTAAAGTTCTGGAAGAAGACTACTGGAGGAGTCGAGTTCGTGAAAGAGTACAGAGCACACGAGGGCGAGATTAGAAGCGTCACAGTCAGCACAGACGGGAGAAGCTACGCGACCGCGGGCGCAGACAATACCATCAAGATCTTCGATGTGGCGACTTTTGACCTCTTGGCCATGCTAGAGCCAGAAAAGTCGCCAAAAGCCATCTGCTTCGTCCACGGCCATGGCTCTTCATATCCTTTGCTTGCAGCATCAAGTGAAACCGATGGTAGCATCAGCATATACGATGGGCGAGGCGAGAACCAGAAGCCCATGCACACCATCGCAGCGCTCCATCGAAAGCCAGTCCATGTGCTAGCCTACAATGCTGCATACGACTGCGTCTTATCCGCTGATGAGAGTGGAATGATCGAATATTGGCAACCTTCGGGCTCGTACGAGAAACCTCCCAATGTCTTCGAGATGAAGAGCAGCACGAATTTGTTCGAGTTCAAAAAATCGAAATCCGTTCCGTGCTCGATAACTGTGTCGCCTTCCGGTGAGCAGTTCGCAACTTTCTCTTTTCCAGATCGGAAAGTCCGTGTCTTCGACTTTGCTTCCGGCAAGCTGTATCGAACATACGATGAGAGCTTAGCTACGATCAATGACATGCAGCAAGCTGGAACATTGAGCACAGAGCCTTTAGATGCAATTGAGTTCGGCAGACGCATGGCTGTCGAGCGAGAGTTGGACAATGCTGCCATTCGCAATCGCGTCAATGTCATCTTTGACGAAAGTGGACACTTTGTTATGTACGGCAGCATACTCGGAACTAAAGTTATTAATACATTTTCCAACCGCATGGTCAAGCTTTATGGCCGCGAGGAACCCTTCCGACCGCTCAACCTGACCTTATATCAAGGCGCACCAGAAAAGAAAGGACTTGTTACCGCACAAATGGCAGCATCAAGCAATCCCCTGTTGGAAGCAGCCGAAGCACGAGATGCAATGCTGGTTACAACAGGCTCCGCAAAGGTCCGATTCTACATGTTCACAAACGACAACAGTGTCTCTAAATCAGACCGCGACATCCATAACGAAAAGCCACGAACATTAGCATCCAAAAAGCAAGAACAGGAAGATCGAGACGCCAGAATGGGCACCAGCGCAACAATCCACACCACAATGGGCGACATCTCCATCCGCATGTTTCCCCAACATGCCCCCAAAGCAGTCGAGAACTTTACCGTCCACTCCAAAAACAACTACTACAACGGCATCATCTTCCATCGCGTAATCAGAAAATTCATGATCCAAACCGGCGACCCCTTGGGTGATGGAACCGGTGGCGAATCCATTTGGGGCAAAGAGTTTGAGGATGAATTCACTCCCGAACTCCGTCATGATAAGCCTTATACCGTCAGTATGGCCAATGCGGGACCTGGGACTAATGCGAGTCAGTTCTTCATTACTACGGAGAGGACTCCGTGGCTTGATGATAAACATACGATTTTTGGGAGGGTGACAAAAGGCATGGACGTTGTGCATATGATTGAGAACGCAAAGGTTTATAAGGAGAAGCCGGTTGATGATATTAAGATTGTTAATATTAGTATTGGGTGATTAGGTAGTGGCGTCCTCGTCTGTCTGCTGGATGCAGAGGAGGTCTTCTTTTGCTTTCTCAACCCCCAAGGCTCAAATTTTTTTTTTCTTTGTCTCTTCTCACGTTCGTTCCCATCTTACTCCACCCTCAAGACCAGTCATCTCATTCTTCAATCTCTCGACCAGCTCTATATAGTACGCTCCTGCCGATAAAGCTTTCATTGAAATTCAACCTATTCCCGCTCCATCTCCTTCTCCCTGATTTGAAGCTCTGTGTATTAAGAATTTCGACATCATTACCATCGTTCTGCTGCTGAATAACACTATAGTCAAAACGATCCCATTTGATCGTCATCGTGGTCGTGGGAGGAGGAGTGTGAGTATTTTACCTCTTACTTGCCAGTCTCTTGGGATGCTCGCATTGTCGCAATCATTACCGGCTGGCTTGTGTCTAGGACAATGGAATTGTCAGCTTCATTCTCGAACCTCTACGTCGGCCCTCGTAACGCTGGACTGTGAATACGTGGTCGGCAACTGCGGCATGGAAAGGCGAGTGGCTTGAGAGAGGTGAGCTGAGGGGCGGTCGAGGTGCTGTCAAGACCAGAAAAGCGGGGCGACCACATGAAACCCAAAGTCAAATTTCTCCCCAGTAAAACTTCCGCCTGTTCAATGTTCAGTTCCCAGATACGATTTTGACAGCCTTCACGATGGTAACGCACGCATATATTTTTCTGCTCTTAGAGCCGTAATGGAACCTGCTCATGATGAGCCTAAAAAACTAAAAATGTGCTTGCTGTCAGTCAGCTCGTTGCCGATAAAACTATCTGCAAGCCATCTTTTATTCTACAGGCGTGATTAGAGTAGCACGCTGCAGACCTCAGCTCACCACCAGCATACGCTTCGAGGCAGACGGCAGACGGGACGTCCGAATTGTGTAGGTTTGAGAAGATCTGACTTCCTCTCTGGGGCAGATATGCAGAGAGTGATTGGCCGACATGAAGACAAGACTTGCTTTCTTCGAGTCAAAGCACGCCTTAGAACGTGGCTCGATATAGATCCATGTGGTGACCTCGACATTGGTCGCGGTTATGGCGCTCAGCCGTGCTGGTAGATAAGGTCGGTTCTGCGCAGTCGATGGCTTGCGCACTGCGCAGTTGAAAAAGAAATCTGTTCTCTCTGCCTGAAGTGACCGACAGCTTTGGGGCATACAGACAAGATGGCGATGGTGGAACACGATATCACGGTAGTCTCAAGGAATCACTCAATGGATCTCGAGGCGCAGACGGAGCAGAAGAAGCCAGCGGTCACTGTCACAGCGGTAGAGACAGGGCAGCCCATGCTTGGACGACGAAAGATCTCTAGCAGTCTGGACGTCACCGACATCGTCGACAAAGCAGAGGTGCTTGCCTACGATGGCGAGGAAGATGCCCTGACGAAGATCGGAAACTTCTTCTACAAAATCCACTCTGCATCGATCATCACGCGATACGCATTATACATTCTTCCAGTCGCTGCACTCCTCGCGATTCCTCTCGTTCTTACGATGACGACGTACTCGGATGCCAAAGCCCAGAATATCAAACTTGCTGGGCTGTTCATCTGGATCGAAATTGTTTGGCTCGCGCTTTGGGTCTGCAAGCTGTTTGCCCAGGCCTGCCCGATTGTGTTTCAAGCAGCTTGTGGTATGATCAGTACTGGTATTCGCAAATACTCGCTCGTGCTCAAGGCTCTGGAAATCCCTCTGTCCCTTCTCTTCTGGTGTATTGTGTCCTTTGCCACTACCGATGTGATCTTCGTCTATAACCCCGATGTGTACAACAGCGGCAAGGGCGGGGCTTGGATCAAGACTCTGAAGATGGTCTGGAAGGCGGGGATCATCGTTGCAGCGATCTTTCTTGTTGAGAAGACGATCATGCAGCTAATCTCTATCAACTATCACCGCAAGCAATTCGGTAAGCAGTCCCATCTCATGTATACTGTAGATTCAAAGCTAATCATGTTACAGACCGCAAGATCCGCGAGAGCAAAAAGCTTATCCGACTCCTCGATCTACTCTACGACGCCTCCCGACGTCTGTTCCCCGAGTTCGGCAAGGATTTTGCGCATGAAGACGCAGAAATTCAGAACAGCACGCTTGCAGAGCTGCAGGACGCGCTCGACAAGAATGCAGCCGGAATCGGATCAAAGGTTTTGAACAATGTTCACAGAGTTCGCGACAAGGCTACGGCAGCGTTTGGTGCTATGGCCTCCGACGTTACGGGACAGCAACTGTTTGGCACGACCAATGCTCACTCCATCGTGATCAAGGCGCTCGAGACCGAGCGGTCGTCCAAAGCCCTCGCGAGACGTTTGTGGCTCTCTTTCGCCGCTGCGGGACAAGACGCATTATACAAGAAGGACATTGTCGAAGTCCTTGGCTCGGATCACATCGAAGAGGCAGAAGAAATCTTTCAAACACTTGATCGGGATGATAACGGAGACGTCAGCTTGGAGGAAATGACTCTTCTCATCGTCGGCGCGGGACAAGAGCGTAAAGATCGTGCTACCAGCATGCAAAACATCTCTTCCGCCATCAAAGTCCTGGACAACATGCTCAGTCTCGTCGTTGTCGTGGCCATTGCTTTCATCTACGCCACATTCTTCAGCAAGGCATTCGCCGCAAAGACAGCCCAACTCTGGACATCCTTCACCGGCCTCGCGTTCGCCATCGGCGGCACCGTCACGGAATTCCTATCCTGCTGCATCTTCCTCTTCGTCAAGCACCCCTACGACGTCGGCGACCGCGTCACAATCGAGCACCAAGAGCTCCTCGTCAAGCACATCAGCCTAATGTACTCCGTCTTCCAACGCATCGACAACAACAGCCTCGTCCAAATCCCGCACAACGTATCCAACACCCTCTGGATCGAAAACATCACGCGATCCCGCCAAATGAAAGAACGTCTACACCTCACCATCGCATCCACCACAACCTTCCCCGAAATCCTCGCTCTCCGCACCGAAATGCAAACCTTCATCTCCGCCCCCGAAAACCGTCGCGACTTCCAGCCCGACCTCGACATCGAACTCACCTCCCTCACAGACTTGAAATCCCTGCAACTCCGCGTCGAAATCCGTCATAAATCCAACTGGGCAAACGAAACGCTCCGCAACCTGCGGCGCAATAAATTCATGTGCGAGCTTTTGGCGACTATGCGGAGGATCCCGATCGAGCCGCCGGGGGGTTCGGGCGCGCCGTTGGGAGATCCGGCGAATCCGGCGTACTCGGTTGCGGTGTCGGATTCTGAGGCTGTGGCGGCGAGGGCGGAGAAGGCGAGGGAGCTGGAGGCTGGGAGATTGTGTCCTGCGGGGAGTACGGAGTTCGTGGGTGCGCTTGGAGGGGTTTTGAGTCCGGCTATGGCTATGTTTCCTGGGTTGAAGCAGAGGCGGAAACCTGGGCGTGATGATGAGCAGGGGATGAGGAGGGGGAGTGCGTGGTCTGTTGTTGCTCCTGGAGCGAAGGATGTATGATGAATGATGATGAATGCGTTTCGAGCGAGAGATATGAGAGAGAATGCGAAAATTTCGAATTGAGTTTGCAGATGATCGTCCTGCTGTCTTGTTCGCGATGATGTGTCCTAGTCTGCTGGCACATTGTCCGGACAGACGTCCTTTTCGATGTATCAGGCCCACTGGGAAATCTCAGCGATGAATACTGCGACGTCCCTGGGAAGCCTTTCCGAGTCGGGCATCACCGTTCGTCTCAGGCGTAACCTGCTCAGACTTCTCTGTGACTGGGGTAGCTTTGCTCGCTCGCTTCCGGTTCTGCTTCTGCTCCTTCTTGCGAATAGGCGTTGAAGCAATACCATCCTCCTATTCTGCATCAGCGGTCTCGCGAATTTCCTCGCCATCCACATCATCCGGTGGTGCCTCAGCAAGTGACAACTTCTCCTTCACCGGCGTCTCCCCCAAATCACCCCTCCTAGCCTTCTCAGGCGACGAGATAGCCACACCAGCAGCCTGCGCCGCAAATTTCCGCTCAACCTCATCCTCAATCTCCATCTGACCCTTGACAGCATTCTCCATTTCCTCCCCAGTAGCCTCACGCTTGTCTCCCGTAAGCGCATCCCAAATATACCCCTCACGCAACCACATCCATCGCAAACAAGCTCTCAGCTCCTTATCCTGCGGCACAACACGCTTCCATTCAGGTTCGAAATCCTCCTTCTGGCAGCCGGAACCGTTATAATCCTTCGCGAGACCGCGCATGACGTCTCGACAGAAGATGCGCCAGCTATCGATCGCGTACCGGCCGCAACCAGGTATATGAGCAAGTTCGACCGCACCGACACAATCATCAGCATCACCTTCGATGATTTCGTCCTTTTTGTAGTGCTTGCCATCTCCTTTGTTGGGATAATGAAGTGTTCTAAACCTCTTTCCCAGCGCTGGGGGACAGGAGGCCCATGCATGGGCGATTTGCTTGATGCGCTTACATCGTTGATTTTGAAGACCTAAATGATGAATCATTCGTAAAAGTTCGTCGGAATCGGCTTGGGCAAGTAGATATGGCTGAGGCCATTTCTGGCGAATCTTCCAGAATACTGGCACGGCTGAGCGACCAGCGGTCTTATTGAGGAATGTTACTGCGATGATGAGCCAGAAAGGTTCGTTCCAGATCTTCTCCTGTATCAGGCCGAAGGACTTCTCATTGATCGATGGTGTTGGCGCATAGGACACACCTGCGATGCGATTCTTGCCAGTAGTGTTGAACTTATCAACTCTGTCGGTAATGAAGTGCTCGCTGATGGCACCTGTCGTCTTGCGTTTCTTGGCGGAGCTGCGTCGCTTCTGCGAGGGTGGCATGGGCGAACTATCTTCCTCGTGCTCAATCTCGTCGGCCGCCTTGGCTGTCTTGCGCCGATTCTTAGACGCTGCCGGAACACTCTCATCGTGGCAACTCTCAAAGTCAACCTGTACTTGTGCTGGAACACCGACCTCCTCCTCAACGTCGACATCGGACGACGATGTCTCATCTCTTTTCTCGAACTCAGGCTGTGGTAGACTACTGGTTGCTGATCGAGTGACGTGCATTCCAAGATCTACGTACCCAATGCGATCTGGGATCTTTTCATATGTCTTGTAACCGTTTGCAACTGATCGCTTGCGGGGCTCTTTCGATGGCAATGGTTTTGGTGGCGAAAAGTGCTTGCTAGTTCTGCCTGTCATCTGCCGCTTCTTGGCAGATGCCGGCACGGAAGGCGACGAAGTGCCATTTGCGATAGCTATAGCTTCTTGTACAGCTTTTGGTAGGACAATCTCGGGCGGAGGCGATGGGGTTTTAGCCAGCTCAGTCAAGGCTGAAATTGCGCTAGATCTGCGTGCCAGAAGATTTGCTTCCGCATCGTCGACCTCGATTTCATCGCCATCAGAATCGTACATACCCGCATCAGCGGTGTCGTGGTCGGTGGTGTTTGTTACAGTGTTGTTCTTCATTGCCACCTCCTGAACTTCTCTCGTGTTAGGGTCACCATAATCGCTATCGGTTTCGGTTTCGAGATCGTCCGAGGATCCTTGAGAAGCATTGTGTACATCTGCGACAGTGGCTCGGTCGGTACTCAGGCTATTGCAAGACACATCCTGCCGAACATCGCTGCTTTCTCTCGTCAAATGCTGTTCATCGCGGCGTAAGTCCGAGCTTCGTGTTGAGCCTAGCGTACCTTGTGGCAATGGACGTGTCGACTGAAACAAGTCTTGCGCGACATTGTCAATATCGTCGTACAATTCTTGCGTATCTTGCGGATCCCCATGGCCATACCGATATTTCGACACATCGACAGTACGGGACGTAGTTGGACTAACTTGTTCCGTTGGAGGCGTCTTCGTCTGGCTGCTACCAGCTTCTTCAGCGGTGATTTGGCGCTCACTCCTCTTCATCCCTATATTAGCGCTTGTTGACTCACTGACTGGCATAGCATCGATGTATCCCTCCAGAGTGTCGAGCAGGTCGTTCTGGCCGGGCTCGTGCGGAGCTGCAGCTTGCGGTGGGCTGGAAGGCACCATTTCGGGGTCGGAAAGTGGATTTAATTGCTCTGATATCCCTGTATTGGCTTGCCGATCGGCGGGATCTTCTGGCAGCTGTGCTTCAAGTTCCAGGGCATCCGATGCTAAGCCTGACTGGGCATCAACATCATCAAGATGCTCATACCCGTCCTCGTTTGGCTCCAGTTCTGCATCGACACTCGAATCGGAATTCGAACTTTCGTCATCACTCCCAAGCAACGGTATCGGATCTAGCTGGGCCAGTACAATCTCGCCATTCTCATCGAGCGTGAATTGCTGGTCTAACGGAAGGGTCTCATGACGAGATTGATCAGCTTCATCATCACCTACCAGTACTTCCGATGCTTGTGCTGCAAGAGCATCTTTGACGATATCTTTCGAGTCTTCCGCGGCCTGTATTTGCTCGTTGTCTGAAGTGTCGGCAAGCTTCTTGGCCCAGCTTTCCTGGAAAGATCCACGGGACACTCGATTCTGCTTGGTCTCCTCGTCTGACTCACTATCTGTTGAGCTTTCGCTGCTACTGCTGGAATCGCTGCTTGCATCCGCTGGACGGCCTCTGCTGATATTGAACGAACGGCGTAATCTGGCTTTCGTGGCTTCGATATCTTCATCGCCACGATAGAGAGATACGCTGCTGATCCTAGGCTCGACATATGGCTTGAAGGCATTGAAAGGCTTGGCTTGTGCCTGAATTCTTGGCTGTTGTGGTCGCTCCAACGGAGCATTTCTTGGCGGGGTGGTTTCTTCAATCTTGACAAGCGCGTGAGATGGTCGATAGAACTTCTCTAATAGTGCCACTTGCTTAGGTGGTAGTTGCTTTAATTGCAGGTCATAATTATTACGTCGTGAATGGGCCTGCTGAATGGCAAATGGCCAGTCCAGTTTGTATTGCTGAGCGTTTGTTCTCAGTCCAGCCAAGTCCAGTACGATATCGGTATCGACAGGTACTCGCGCCAACTGAGTCCCCCCTGCGGTCTTGGTCGGAAATAGCCGGGGATCAGGAAGCATTTCAAGTTTGGCCTCAGCTCGGAAGGCATCTCGCTTCTCGCGTTTGAGTTTTCTCTTGCGTTGAGTCTTGCTCAAACCATCGCCCAGAGACTGCTGTTGTACTATCGTTGGAGTTGGTGCCGCACGCGCACGTCTGAACTGTTTGTCATGCTTTCGCTTGCGCCGACGTGCTTGGAGATCCCCATCAACGCTGCTTTGCTGCTGTACTGGCGCCGAAACTGGAGAGGCTTTGACGCGCTTTTGTGGCCTGTCGCCATGTTCAAGCTCACTCTGATGAGCGGACCGCTTCTTGGCCATATTCCATCAATGGCAGAGAGAAGCGGTGGTGGTGACTTCTGTGGATGTCGACGTAGATGTAAGCAAGTGAATGTTCACGTCGAAGTAGTTCTAAAGCAAGCCCCACTCTGGCTTGGCACGCGTCCTGCAGCGCCGTTTCATGCACGCGTTCAAAAGAGGCAACGAGCACTTTCAGAACACTTCCATTATCTTGATCTTCCGTCGTCTACTATACATATGCTACTTTCGAGGGTATACACAAGGCACTATTCCGCCTCATTTCAATAATGCTGACAGGCACTCATCTTGCCAACACTCCCTCTTTCTCTGATCATAGACAGGCGTAAGATCTATTCCAACAAACAGAATATGTTGTCCTCCAGCCCTCTCATGTCCCTTCAAGCTATCATGAAACAAGAATGATCCTCAAGAGCGCCTCGCTCGCTCATATATTAGGACCGCCTGTGTGGCCTCGAGCTCTGAAAACGCCTCCGCTGGGGTGTATACATAATGTGGGAATCGAAGTGCAAACGTAAATTCGTGGTATAATGTGAGGATGGATCACCACCTCTCACTGAGTCAAGCCGCAATGTAGAGAGTATTAGGCCTCTTCCGAGAGGATGATAAAGTGCTGTTCCCAGATCCAGCCAAGCTCGTTGGTAGGGTCGTCTTGGTTCTTCGCCAACCAGAGCTCGCCTTTCTGCGCCACGACATCGAAGACTTCCCCTTGCACGTACTGCAAATATGGATATCCACCCTCCTTCCTCGTCTTGTCGATGCTGAACTCAAAAAGACTTGCGCACACAAAGAGCACATTCATGTCATCTGGTGCAGCTCTGCTGGGTGAAGGAGGCTTATCGTGTGCTATGCCAAGCTCTGGCGGCAGAGCTGAATTAAACAGTCCCGAGAAGCGGTGCTGGTCGATTGGCTCGGAATTATGTGCTGGTCGTGCGGTATAGTATGTTGCATCGGAAGTCGGCCTCGTGCTTCGCCCTTGCTCAATACTGTGCTTGGGAAAGTAGCTTTGTGGTAGCATTGAAGGCGTCTCTGCAGTTGTAGGCCTTGTCGCGGAGAACGAAGAGCTTGGTGTGGCCACATTTGAATTTGACCAGGGCCGGTTTGCAGAGACAGCGGAACCTGGTGTTTGTGCTGTCGACAACGCAGAGTTCGACCGGAAGCGGCTGTCCGATGATAGTGCCGGCGGCTGCATTTCTGACCCTGGAGTATAAATGCCGCTGTGGCGCCGGGTATTCGGATTGGTGGATGACTCGCTGGTCACCGAGAGACTGCGCTTCGAGCTATCCATCGTCGTCCTTCGCTTGGCAGAAGAGGCCTCTGAATTCGGCTCAGTGTATGCGATGGTCGGCGAGAGGAAATTTGCAGCCTCTATCTTGAGGGTCCCGTTGCAAATTGACAGCTGATTGCATCGCTTCTCAATTTCCGCAAAGTCTGGATGGAATGAGGGCTCGATCTGCTGCACGCTGTTCGGGATGTCTGCTGCCTCGAGCACTGGTTTCAGCTTTCTTTCCCATGTGGACTGCCACTTCATTTGAATGTCGATGAAGCAGTGTAGGCAATTCTGTACAAGCTGTGCCGTCAAGCTGTACAATTTTGGCAAGTCAAGCTTGAGCTGATCGTTCAGCGCCGTGTACATCTCGGCAGCCTCCACCGTTTTCTTATCCGGCTTCTGACCTCGTCTCTCCTCGGACTTGCATTTAGCGTAGTCGACTATCTTCTTTTTGCGCTTGTTAATCGCATTTTGTGGACCTTCGTGTAGCTTGATGCACTGGATCATCGGCGCAAGGACACGCTTTTGCACGTCTGCCTTGTGCTCGCCAAAGGCAATGAACGTGAGATCGCGGATGATCTGACCGTACTTTCGATACTTCACCTCAATCTCGGGCAGAGCGCTTGGCGAGACGTCGGTGAACAGCTCCAGTGCCGCCGCGTAGTTGTTGACGAGTTCGACTGCTTTGTCTGTCCGGTGCATGTAGTCTTGCACATCACGCATACAAATCTGCAGTCGAATGAAATGGCCTCCAAACTTGTGTGCCAGCTCGTCGAAGTCGGGATCCTGGAATGCTTCAGCAATGCCAACACGTTCTTTGAGCTTCTCCGTACGACGCCCAAATGCCTTGGCGAGGCCGCTGCGTATATCGGATTCCTTTCGCTTGCCAGGATTGACCATCTGCTCTACCAGATCGGCGCGCTTCTTGGCATCATTGATCCGCGTAAGCATTGCGATGGAATCCTTTGCGGCGGCCTTCAGGTCCATGTAGTCAGGATGATCAGCCGGCGTGACGTCGAGCAACTGCTGTAGCAGCATCGGATACTTGGCCACACGTTGCGTCGGCTTGACCAGTAAGGAGTCCAGATCCCATGCTGAAGTAATATCGCTTGCATTGGCGTGGCACTCATCGAGCCAGCACTTCACTGTCGGTATGCTCTGAATCGCTGACAGCCGCTGGTTGGCAGCTCCATGATTTCTGAGGTAGGTCTGGTATACTTGCTCCATTCTAGCCAGATTGACCAGGAAAGTGCGCCCAATGGCCGTGGTCCTGTCCTTGTCATCGTCGAGGCCATCCGAGAAGGTGCTGGAAGTGTTGTCACTCTGAGTGGTAGAGAAGGAGCCACGCTTATTGAGCCAGCGATTGTGCTTGGTAGGCACATAGACCTGCGCCGCCGCTTTTCTCATTTCATCGTAAAAGTGCAAGGCAAACTTCTCAACCTCGTCGCAATTGCCGAACAGAATCTTTTTGTCGTCGGGCGCGACCAGTTCTGGAGTACAGGTGGCCTTGTAGATATCCTCAATGATTTTCAGATCTTGGTGATAAGAACTTTCGGTGTCGAGCAGCTCCTTGATCGTATGTCGCCGTTTGAGGAGTCGTTTCGTCTCTGGTTCTGGCGAAGCTGATTTCTTCGCTGAACCTGTGACACCAGTATCCATCGAAGCTTGCCTATTTGATTCGCCAAAGGAGGTCATGGACTGGGATCCTGGCAGACCCGCAGGGTTCCGTTGGCTATCCATCGAAGGCCTGGAGCTGCCAGAAGGCCCGAGTTTCGGGAATCTCGGTGACATATCGCTGGAAGCACGCTCCGAATACGCTTTGGCGGCTGCTAAATCTGGAAGAGTGAATGATGCCTTATTTGCCGACTCCGGCGGTGGAGGTGGAGGCGCATGTCCAGGCAGTGGAGGGGCAGAAGTAGAATGTGGCGATTGCACCATGTCCTCGGCCTGATCCAGTCCTGCCCGGTCTGCTGCAGCATGGATGTCATCAATATTCAATGCACCGGTTGTAGAAATCCTCAGACCTGCCTCTGTGAGAGGCGTGTAGGTCGCGCTCGGAGGTCCAATGCTCGATCTGGGCGTGTAGCCATAATCTTTGGGAGGCGGTGGAGGCCTATCGTCATCTTCCTGCTGCGGTGCAAACGGATCTTCTCCTCTTTGCTGGCGCTCCCAGGCTTCATCGGCCTTCCTGATCTTCGCCTCGAAGTCATCCTCGTCCTCCTCTTCAGGTTCTGCGTCATTGCCGTACACAATGACCGTGCCTGGCACAAACCCCCCGTCCATTGGCGGCGTATCAGGAGTCACCGTTGGCATCTCGTATGTCTGTGGCTGCAGCAACTGTTTCTCGGGCGTGTGCTGCTCGCGAGGCTGGCTCAGGTCCAGGATGCTATCGAGAAGACTTTGGATCATTATACCATTCGAGCCACCATTCGCACTGATTCGGTGAAGGTCGACCATGCGGTGCTGCATCTGTTCAAGCATTTCTGCAGTCACAGTGCCTGTCGACTGGTAGTGGTCCAGTACTCGGGCGATTGTGTCATCGGTCTGTGCGGTCTCCTCGTCCCCTAACGCCGCAGTGCCTGAATGATAGTCGGTCGCTCGTAGGGTATCGTCGCGTGACAAGAAGCTTCGTGGTGTGGTCACAATGCCATCGTCAGGATAGTCACCGGTATCAGTGGGCGACTCCACGTAACCATTGGCAGTGAAAGCGTGCTGGTTGTGCTGCTGCGCGTGGTAAATATCGTGCTCGGGTTGGGACAAATGCCGTTGAGAAGCTTCAAAATGGTTCCTCCCCACATCTTTGGGCCATGGCTCCGGATTGTGAATGTTTGGGTCATCGTCGAGCATAATCCGGATCGAGCCTTGGTATCCTCCCACGCCGTTTCCAAGACCCCACTTATCGCCCAAGTCGCTATGGCTGTCTTCAGCTGACAGACTGTCGTCAGCAAATTCAGTGCCAGATCTTGAAGCTGAAGATTCGCTGCGTTCTCGCATCCGCAGCACATTGTCAAGCACGCTGGGACTTTGCACCTTTTGCGGGGGTGAATCCTTCGAGGTATCAACGTCCAGTGGCAACGCCTTCGCATGGGCGGGCCCAGATGTCTTACTTGGAGGCTGGTAGGTTGCGGCAGAGAGCAATATCGGACTATCGTGCGCCGGAGTCGCAGCGGACCGACCGAGTACCGGACTGTCATCCTCAAACATTGTCCTATCTGTCTGGGCGGTCAGAGGCTCGTTCATGGCGTTCGAAGCTTCCAAGAACCCAGCAGTTTTCACGCTCAGATCGTGAGCATCCGCGTTCATATGATGGGGACTTGGGCGAGACTGATTCTCTGCCCCGGCGGTAGTTGGAGCACTATTCTCGTGCGGGGGCACTCTTGCGCTGGAAGCACTTCGTGTTTGACTACGCGATGCACTTCTTGACGGACTCCGTAGGCTATCTTGAGACTCCGTCGACTTCAGTGAGGCAGCGATCTTTCTCTGTATCTCATTCCTACGACCCTCGAAATCGATCTTGCCTAACTCCGGTATCTTCCTCCTCGACCGTTCCTTTTGCGGATCATATGGTTTGCCCAGCCATTGCTCACTTGGCCGTCTGCCATCACGTGGTGTTTGCGTGTTTGGCTGGAATCTTTCGGCAGCTCTTGCCCGACTTGCAGAAGTCGTCGCTGCGCTGACGGGTTGCCGCGGCCGAGAAGATCGAAGAGGGGGAGATGTCTTTGGCGCAGGCGCAACAATCTTGGCTGAAAGAGTCTGGTTTGTAGAGGTCGATATTGGCGCAGGATGGTATCGAGCTCGTGAAGCTGGTCGGGCATTCTCTTTCCCTTTCGCTGCAGTCGATCTCGTTGGAGACTTTGACAGCTTCCGACGATGGCCTGCTGACATGGCCGAAGCGGGTCGTGAAGAGGCGGTTGAGTCATTCGACTGGCGTGAATTGCTGATCGGTATTCGCGAGTTGAGATTTCGAGGGATTCGTGAGGCGGAGTCGGGTGGTGTTGGATACAATACGGGCGCTGCTTGCAGAAGGAGATTGGGCATGCTCGGCGCGATTGGCGGGCGGAAGGCGTCCATATCACTGCGACTTCGTTTGTGAGTAAGCTTGGGGTTGAAAGATCCAGGTGCTAGAAATGGCGCTGAGATATCTTGGTGAGAGTGTGAGCGGCCATGAAGCGCCACACTGCCTTCACTGCTTCTCCTCGGAGTCTTCTCAAAGGTGGGTAGAGGGCCGTACATGCCTACGGGCACATCGAAGTTGCCGTTCCACTTTCCGTCGGCCGTGATCTCTCCAAAGAGAGGCCTCACCTGTCTGCTCGGCGACTTTGTTCGTTTGGGACTGAAGGCAGCGTGAGGCTGGCTGCGTGTCGTCCTTGCCGAGCTCGTGGTTGTGCCTGAGGACGAGAAGGAGGTATTCGCATCGAATGACGCGGACGGAGACTTCTTGGGCGACTTGTGTAGGTGGTCTGGCCGCTTCTTCTGCAGCCGCGTTCGTTCCTTGCCTCCCTCGACGCTCGAACCGCTGACGGGTGATTTCGGCGGCGGTGGTGCTCCAGGTGAGGCGCCGGCAGCGGCAGCGGCACTCGGACGTCGGTATTTCTCGCGGGTAGTGTTGACAGCGAGAGTTGGATGCTCAAAGCGGCTGGCCATGTCTCTGACGGTGCTCCCACGCGGCCGCGACGGCAGCACTGGAGTGGAGCGCACGCTGGTGAGCGTGTGTGTGGCGGGCAGAGGGCCTGAGACGGAGCGCAGCTGTGTGGTGGAGGGCGGGCGGGAGTGAGAGAGATGGTGGAGGTTGGAGTGGGCGCTGGGTTGAGCGGGTGTGCGAGATAGAGTAGCAGTAGTGGTGTTGATCATGTGTGCGCGTGGATCCACGTCTGGGCCTATGCCCATACCTATACCTATGCCCTGGTCGACATCTGCATGCATGTGGTCGGCGGTCGCGGCGGCGCTGGCGACAGGGCCATTCAGAGCGAACAGGTCGCGTTCGGCGTCCGGCAGGTTGGTAGCGGCCATGTGTGCCTGATGCGGGATGCCTGATGGGGCGGAGACGGAGCGGAGACGGTGAGGAGACGGTGAGGGTGAGGTGGGTGAGGGTGAGGGCGGAGGCTCACGGCGGACGAGGGGCCAGGCAGTCGGTCATCACTGATCAGTGCCAATAACGACAATGTATTGCAATGTCGCTGCGCTGCTGCCAGACTGCATGCAGACTGGGGTGCGGTGGTGCTCCGTGCTTCGACCAGCAAAAATCTCCGTCTTTTACGTCGACGTCAAGTGTGTGTTGGCATTTTTAGTGAAATCCCAGTCCCTGCTCCAACTCTGAAAGTCTGTTCCAAGTCATCGCTGGCACTCGCGCTATCTTGGTGCTTCCGTGGTACTACCTCGCCATCATAACAACAACGGACACCGATCCGTGAGGCATCTGTCCGGGGATCATGGCCCGCCAGCTCAGCAAGCAGCAGGAGAACGAAACGCATGCACGCCTCTCCCAACTGGGAATCTGCCTTTCTTCACCGAACTGCCCTACACCCACTACTCACCCACCGAGAGTCCGACACCTCGTTGCCGCTGATTGTCATTCCTGAACCGTCACATATCACATCTGCAAAGTCCGTTTGCATGCCCAATCAAGCTAGACCGGATTTTCGCCATCCTGTCACCTCGACCGGCTTCTCTCCCAGGGGCCCGAAAGCAATAGCGTGAGAAATAGTTCTCGCGTGTGCTCCTCAAGGATTTTCTTCACACAAGTCCTTGGCGCCGTCCTTCGTACCTTGCAGCAAGTTAGTCCGACCCAAACCAAACAACAAACCACGACGCTCAGGATAACCCCGGCTGCCGTGTGACGAGTATACGTCTGTACGACATTAGCCATCTCGCCATCGCCGAATCATTGGATGATGGATGATGCGATGGCGATCTTGGAGGATTTTCCGCGCACCTGTCGATCAAAACCTGTCAAACAGATTCAAACAAACATGTGTTACTAGTACATCGGCAAGGGACACGTCAAAATATCATTATTGTTTACTAACATTCGCAGTTGACTGCGTGTTGACCGTCGATGCTGGTAGAGCCATACAGCTGCTTCATCAGACCTTTAGAACAGCGGATTGGAACGAAGTTTCTACTGAATGCAAGAGTCCGCAAAGCAACACATGGTCCAAGCGCGCCACCAATGAAGACGCCCTGAACGAGCAACGCTTGCCGAAAAAAAAAACCAAGAACCTGCGTACGAGGCTACAATGCGATACCATACGAACATGGGCATCCGGAAGCCCCATCAATACTCGCGACCCCTGATATTTGACTTTTTGACTTCTTCGACCTATGTATTCCTACGAATGCAGCAGTGCACTGCACCGTCTAGCCTTGTAGACCCCACACCTTCTAGAACTACAGCCCAGCATCGCCCTCTTCCATCTTCTTCAGCAAATTCTCAATCTTGCGATGTTCGAAATTGAATCGCGGGTACAAGAACGGCCTCAAATCATAGCGGTTGTCGTCTGGAGTGTAAGATTCCAGATAAAGTCCCGGAGTCATGGTCGTCATTTTGTGCCGGTTGATGGCATAATAGAACATGAAATTGCGCACTTTCTCGTAGACCTCTCTCGGCTTCCTCTCGCTCCACTCTTCGACAAGACGCTCAAACATACCTACGTAGCCCAATTTGAAAGTTTTGCGGAGACGACCGAGGATCGAGAGTTCGTCGTAGGTGAAACCCATGTCTGCTTCGTCGCTTTGGACGTAGGTCTCGGTGATGGGTTCGAGTTCGGCGGTCGGGACCGCGTCGAGGAATTCGCGCAGGATGGGTAGTTGAAAGTTGACTTCTGCCCATTTGATGAAGCGTTTGAGGTCGGTTTTGGAGATTCCGCCGATGGGGTTGATGTCCGCTGAGCTGCAGTCGTATTTTGTGAGGTAGCCGCGAAGACACTCGTCGACATTGGCTGAGCCGAGCACTAGCAGTGAACCTGGTTTGCCTCGTGACCACGGGTTTAGTTGAGCGAGTGCGTATGCTAGCACCATCCGAGATCTGGATTGGAAGTTCTGCAGGGCGAGATTCTCTGTCTGGCTGCCGCCATGGACCTTGAAGTGCGGCTCCTTCCCTAGCACACCGGTGACCGTGCTGTGCAATGAAGCCACCATATCGTCAATATTAGTGTCGATATGATGAGCGCCGATTGCTTGAGCAAGTTCCTTGGCTCTAGTACGAGTTTCCTTCGAGGACTGCTGCTTCATACCCATAAAAGTGGTGACGAAGATCTGGTTGCAGAATTCCTGAGCAGTCAAACTCTTGACGTCCTTGCCGTTGCATAGGCGGGTTGCATCCCTGATGACTTCCTGATTGCCCTTTGCGATTTCTGCGACAACCATGCGGCACATGCTAAAGACAATTGTTGCAGTAGCACAGCTGTCGATGCCGCCGCTGAGCGGAATGAGATAACCTGCCTGGTTCGACCGACGAAGATAGTCCCAGATCCAGCATGCAGGGCCTAGTGCAATCTCTTCTTCCGGCAGATGGTAGCGAGGCTCTACTGGTGGAGTTCGCTTGATGCGCACGGTCGACGAGTCGCTGCAGAGTTCGAAGTCAACTGCTATTCTCTCCAGCTGGTGCACGTCTTCAGCCTGTGCTTGCACGCCTCGGCTTCGTGAAGCTCTGAAGGGCCAGATTTCGTCGAGATCCACCACAGCTGCTTGGACCTCTACATCTTGTAGAGAGAACTGCGAACCTTGCGCCAAGATATTGCCTGAGTTCATGATCATTGCGCAGCCATCGTAATAGAGACGATCACCATCACAGCCCCGCTGGTTTGAGTACATGTAGACACCTCCGGTCTTTGCAGTGGCCTCTAGCATCAAATTGATGCGGGTGTCAAGCTTTCGCAATTCATGATGACTACCGCTAGAGTTAAGGACGATGTCGATACCGGCGAGGGAGTACTTTGAATGAGGCGAATTTGGAGTCCACAACTCTTCACATGTTTCCGAAGCGAAGGACGCATCCACGGTCTCGAAGAGGATTTCGCCGATACGTGCCGTCTTCTGATTGTGGAGTTGCGTGATGAGCTTTGGCAGTTGATAGTCCTCGACTCGTCCTCTCGGCCACGCGGTAAAGTATCGCATTTCTCGAAAATTGCCATCATTGCATAGGTCAAGCTTCGGTCTGATGGCAAGGATTCTGCCGTTGAGTGCGATTACACGCGCATTGTATGTTGATCCTCTATGGGCGATGGGCAGTCCGAGATCGATAATGATGTCTTGGCATTCTGGGTGAGAGATGATGTCGCGCGTCACGTCCCAAGAGTTCGAATAGACGTCCTTCTCAAGGAAATGATCAAGAAGACCATAGCCAGGAATGCAGAGTTCAGGTGTCAGGATCAGCCTAGCGCCTTTGGCCTTGGCGAATTTGACAGCTTCGACGATGCGGTCTCGGTTGCCATCATAATCGAGGACCCATTGATTGAGCTGTGTCGTGGCAAGGACGCATTTCCGTGTCATGTTGATTGAATGGACAGCCTGGTGGTCGAATCAGCGAGTCAGTGGTGAGTGGAAAGTTGATGTGGGGCCGGTCACCAGCCTCGCCAGGGCCCAGTTGGAAGGAGCGACGATCAGCTTAGCAAGAGCCTGACTTCACTTCTCGATTTCTATCAGATGGCTAACACGTGATTGCTGCCCTCCCTTCATGCAAACGCTGAATATTATTATTATTAAGAAGTTCGTTCGTTCGTTCGTTCTGTCGGATGCGCGGCTCGGCAGGATGCATCTCGGCCGGCTCGCCGACTTCCGGCAAACACAGACGCAGGAACGACGGCGACGACCAGGAATTGCGAGACGCCAATGTGCAGGTGCAGGTGCAGGTGCAGCTCTCAGCTACACAGCATATCATATCACATACCGGTAACACGAGCTCGAGCAATTTGTATGTTCACGGGCGAGCCGTTGTCAAATTCCTGCTTCCAGACAAAAGTGAGGTGGTTGCCGTGAGACCTTGGGCCAATCAGGCAGTGTAGCTTTCAGGCACGCCGCGGACCTGGAGATGTCTGCAGACTGTGACAGTGAGGGCATTGACTGTGACAGTGAGAGGCATTGACAGGGAATGAACAATATAAATTATTTGATGATGATGACAATCAATATACGTGAAATGCCAGTGCCAACACCGAGGCATACTCAATAGCCGGCGCAATCAAAAAATGTAGAGTTCTGTCAGGATTCTGTGGCGCTAAACAAGCGTTGGAAGCTTGCACCGAAGCACAGACATCGCGCTTTCCACCCTCGTTGGCGTTGCCGCGCACATAAAGCTGGCAGTCGCAGGCCTCGCCTTCCCTGCCACGTCCAACCGCAATTAACTTGTCGTTCGCATCTTCCATCCCTCCACCTTCAATCATCATCGACGAGCTGTACAGCATCTCCACCGAGCACGTCCAGCTTGATTAGCATCTATTGCTTAGCCGGCCCAGAGCAATTCCATCTTGCCAACAACAACCACCCACTCCAGAAACACCCCCCATAATCATGTTCTCCTCCGCCCTCCTCATCGCCGCCACCGCACTCTCCGCTCTCGTCAGCGCCCAGAACTACTCCACTTCCGGCCCTCTCACCATCAATCCCAGCCAGATCGACAACTCGCTGCGCCAGACATGGTGTCGATCGCAGACTTACAACTGCCCCATCCTGTGCGGTGGCACTGCTAAGGCCAACACTTGCGATGCAGTATGTCACCGCATTCCTACCCATATCTCAACATCAATCATGCTAACCAATTCCACAGAACCAATTGACCTACACCTGCACCTGCTCCAATGGCAACACTCCCAACATCTCTGACTACCAATCCACCCTGCCATTCTACGTCTGCGAGCAGTGGAAAGCCAACTGCGTGGATAGCAACCCGAACGACCTGGACGCCATCACTGGATGCCAGTCAGTCACCTGCGGTAACAAGACTGTTGAGGCCGCCACTGCAAGCACCACCTCCGCATCTCAGTCCGCCACTGCCACTGCATCATCCAGCGCCACGTCCAAAACCGCCACTGCTACTCATTCCAGCTCTGGTGCCGCTTCATCGCCCACCGAGTCCAGCGCTGCCGTTGCCATGCACATGGCTCAGAGCTACGGCACTGGTATCTTTGTCACTGGACTGTTGGCCGTGTTCGGTCTGGCTTTGTAAAGAGATGATGTTTGTTTGGCGTCGACAAAAGAAGGATGAGCGATTGCATTACGGCTGTTGATTGTTAGCACGGATTCAAGACTTGATGGGTCACGAGATACGGATGAGCATAACTGTAATAGTCATTGCCAACTTGTATTGTTGGAAAGACGCATAACAAGTAAATGTATTTGCGCGTGAAACCGCGCCAACGACAGCATGTAATCTGATCACATCGCCTGCTCCCTTTTCAATCTCACCTTTACTCGTCGTCGCTGACTTCTTGCAGTCCATCAAATCAAGTCGAAGGACGGTGTGGGCCGTTTCGGTTTACACATGGCTACATTTCTCGAATGGGCACAGTCCACGCATAGCACATGTCGCAGGCACCCAGAGAGTGACGGATGGTACAATTTTACTTGAGTATTCGAGGTCGGGAGGGCTGTCTGCGTTTTGTCCATCCTGGTAGGAAGGTCGAATGCTCCACGCGTTGGCTCTCAATTACTAGGCCTTCGAATAACGACGTATATGAAGAGTCGGATTGAATGATATGGCTAGGCATTTTTTAGTGCGATGATATGCATCATAGAGTCTGAAGGGTTTCTAGGTCATGGTGTCTGGCGATTAGTAGAACTATTGTTATGGCCTAGGCACCGTAAAGGCTCGCCGTATTTCTACGTCGTCTTCCGATTTTGCCGCTCCATCGAAGACCTTTCGTTCCTCTCACTGTCATTACGCTTTCTCGATTACCATTCTCCCGTTGCGTATTGATCTCGCGGGACTTGCTCTACCAGAGTCCAACACGTTCCTTGCCACGTATGATAGAGCTCGCTTTCGGTGGCCGGTGGCGTGCACCAATCGGTTTGCCGACTAAAGCGTCTTGGCTAGGTGCAACTTTCAGGAGACGCCATATCAGCGTCAGTATGGCTTTTCGTGATTCTCATCATTCCATTTCCCTTTCCATTGCTTAGCAGGCTCTCACTCGTTCAACATGCTGCTCTCACCGAGCCGCATGGTCACGTATGTCGTGGCGTTCACTCTTTTGGTTGTGTTCCTACTGCACCTGCGTCCAACATTACGCCGCCAGCCGGCCAATGTTGAGGTCTACAAACTACCTCAAAACACAGTTCAGGATCAGGCCGTATTCAAATGGAGCCAGAGGAAGGAGCATTATCCGGCAGAGCAGTACTATCGCCTCCCGAAGCCCTCGCTGGCGAGACTGCCAAGAATTCAATATGCCTTCGGCAAAGAAAATGCCACCAGTGTTGCGACGCGCCGACAACGTAGAGCACAAATCAAAGCCGTCATGGAGCGCAGCTGGGAAGCTTACAGACGCCGTGCCTGGATGATGGACGAATTGGCCCCGGTTTCAGGACTGAACAAGACCACGTATGGTGGTTGGGCTGCGACACTCGTTGACTCTCTCGACACTCTCTGGATCATGGATATGAAGCCTCAATTTGAAGAGGCTGTGCATGCTATCGTGCAGATCGACTTCACCTCTACTACCATGGAAACGATTAATCTCTTTGAGACCACTATCCGCTACATGGGCGGATTCATTGCAGCGTACGATCTCTCGGGGGACAGACGACTGTTGGACAAGGCCTTAGAGCTGGCTGACATGATCTATGCCGCGTTTGATACGCCTAACAGGATGCCAATCCTACGATGGGACTTTCACGCAGCAGCGAGAGGCGAGAAGCAAGTCTCGCCAGACCATATAATCCTGGCAGAAATCGGATCCTTGTGCATGGAGTTTACTCGACTTTCGCAGATTACCCACGATGACAAGTGGTACGATGCTGTGGCGCGCATCACGAACTTATTCGACGAGCAGCAGGGACTGAGCCAATTGCCAGGTATGTGGCCTCTAAGCGTGAACGGAGAGCAAGCCGACTTTCATACCGGCGACACCTTCTCTCTAGCAGCTTTCTCTGACTCCATGTACGAATATCTGCCAAAGATGTATGCATTGCTTGGCGGCTCGGAGCAGTATGCGAGAATGTACAGATGGGCCATGTCCACTGCAACACAATACATGCTATACAGCCCGATGCTCAAAAAGGAGAACCACAACATTCTACTGCCCGGGACCGTGCATGTAGAAGATGGACGTTACACGTTACAGCCGGAGTTGCAGCATCTAGTCTGCTTTGTTGGAGGCATGCTCGCAGTAGGAGGTAGGCTGCTCGAGAATGAGACTCATGTCGATCTTGGACGGCGAGTCACCGATGGTTGTACTTTTGCGTACAGCCATTTCCAGACTGGTGTGATGCCTGAGAACTGTAATCTCGTTCCATGTCAAGGCTTAAGCAAAGATGGATGTGCATTTGACACTCCGACGTGGCACGAAGCGATCCTCAAGGATGCTTTTCTAACAGAAGATCGTGGCAAGAATGCGACTACCCTCATAAAGCAATTACGGCTGCCATCTGGAGTGTCTTCGATCCGGGACCGGAAATACCACTTGCGGCCAGAGGCCATCGAAAGTGTCTTTGTGCTCTATCGCATTACGGGAGACGCTTCGCTGCAGGAGGTTGGCTGGAAAATGTTCCGATCCATACACTCTCGCACCAGGACTGCCTATGCATGTGCAGCCATGGAGGACGTGACGAACCCTACCATGCCACTAATGGACAACATGGAGAGCTTCTGGACTGCGGAGACTTTGAAGTATTTTTATCTGCTCTACTCGGATGCCGATGTCATCAGTCTGGATGAATGGGTCTTCAACACTGAAGCTCATCCCTTCAGGCGACCTGGTCATGATGCAAGAACGAGCCGTTGGTCTTCGTGGTGGAAGTAAAAGACTTCGACTTGGGCGGCGGTCCATAAGTCGATCTGTCGTCGCCGAGAATAGACCAGAAGTCTTCCACGAACATTTGCTGCCCTTCACTCGCGGGGCTGACTGCAAGATATCGGCGATTGTCGACAGGAGGGTCCCAATCTCCAGCGTGGCCGTCGACCATAATACCACCAGCCTCTTTAAGAATCGCCCAGGCAGCAACGACATCCCAGACCCAACAACCGCATTCCCAAAATGCATCTTGTTGGCCTGCTGCCACTCTACAGATCGCTAAAGCAGCAGAACCGGTGCATCGTAAAGAGTTGACGAAGCGTCCACCTGTAGCTGTCGTTCGAGCAAGTGTCGAGAAGACCTTGAGGTTGAGCTCGAAATTCGGTCCTTCACGATCACTCCCGAATTCAATGCCAATACAAGCAGACCTCATCTCTAGAGCCGCTGTGCTTAGCGGAAGCTTCTGCTTCCTTCTGCGACCTATCGGCATGTCCACTGCCTCCAGGTATGCACCTTGACCGATTACTGCAGTCCACAGCTCTCCTCGGAACGGGTTATAGACCACGCCCACGGAAGGGACACGACCAACGAGCACGCCAATCGATATGCAAACTTCTGGAAAGCCATGTATGAAATTGGACGTGCCATCAATAGGGTCGACAACGAATGTTGGCAACTCCGTGATGCTCACACCAGACTTGAACGACTCTTCGCCGATGAATGCGTACTGCGGATACCTTTGGCTCAGGCATTGATGGATAAAAGCCTCCACGGCTTGGTCGGTCTGTGTCACGACATCTGCGGCTGCCAAATGTCAGCCCACGTGCCTACGATCTTCCTTTGGCATTGGACCTACAATTCTTCTTTTCTGTGATCTCTTGCGCACCTGGCTGTGCCTTGAGCACTATGTCACCAGCTCGTTTAGCGACATCGACGAGGAAGTCGCAAAGCGTTGCAAGGTCTTGGCTTGACATCGTTGATGCCTCGCATTGCCATGACCTGTTGTCTATACATGCCTTTGATCGGAGGAAAAGGGCCCGGTCGTTGGTCCTTACTTACATGGAATGGCTGGATACTCCGGATGTAGTAGGTGCCGTAGAGTTCGACTAGGGGTCCCGGTTAATTGAATAATCATGGTCTTCTCGGCTAGAGATAACAGCACTCTCGCTTGGCCGTGAATCGACCCGGTTGAGCATCACTCATTCCTAGCGAAAATTGCTCCTAAATTCCTGATGTAGGAACGGACAGAGACATGTGGTTAGACCCTTGCTGATGCCCCGTGTGACGACAACACAACCGTCATGCCCTCCCAGACGACGCCCGAGCAGAGAGAGCACAAGGTGGGCAAGCGTGCATATCACGGCCGTGTCCGCAGCGGCTGCATTACGTGCAGACGGCGTAAGGTCAAATGTGAGTAACGCGAGACGAGACTTCTCCTATCTCAACGCCTACTTATAATAGCCAATTCGCCCAGGCGATGAAGCTCGGCCATTTTGCGATAACTGCACAAGGCTGAAACGCCGCTGCATCTACGCGCCACCAAAAGCCTCGCCATCAGATGACCCGGATTCAAGCAGTGGTTTCTCGTCTGTTGGCTCTCTGGAGTCGTGCGAGCTCATGCGACCACTGCATGGTTCTTTACTATCGCAAGCCGAACGTTTTACGCAGGACACGCCTTCTATCAAAGCACAAGATTCCATTCTTGCCGAGACTCTTGGGGTGAGAGCGCTCCCTGTGTGTCTCGCCGACAAATGGAGAGATCGCCATCTTTGCCCCGATAGCGCAATTGTAGATGTCACAACGCGCCTGCAAACTGCGCTGAGGCGCCAAAATGATGCTCACGCCGGCGACGATGGCTCAGAATATGACCCAGCGACGCTCATATCCGAGGACATCAAGCTTACCACAACCATGGATCTTCTAAGAGCCAGAGAAGTGCCTTTGCAGCCGTCGTTTCCGTATTTCGTGGATACATTCGACTGCCCGGCGATTACACCTTACGATGCGCACAATTGGAGAATGATGAAGTATTATATGGCGGAACTCGGGACGACCAACACTGTCATAAGCTCCGCGATAATCGCGCTAGCAACTTTGCAGAAAGGTCTACGATTCGGTCTCCCACTATCGCCAGCGCTCTCATTCTACCAAACAGCGAGGACTGCCTTTGAGAAGTTTGTTGTCGACGCGGGATCCGAGTTTGACACGATCGTGGTATCGACTTTTTTGCTGTGTCTCTTCGACTATGTGCACCAAGGGACTGCACCAATACTTGCCGATCCTAGCGAGGCGCTCGTCAGCAGATTTGAACTGGAGTATGACGAAGGACATCATTCTGTGCGAACCACCCGGATCATTTCTTGGCTACGCTTGCTGCATGCCAATGCTTTGCGCGCTGGTGGGAAAGGTCTGATATCAGACAGAATTACAATGCTCTCCCCGCACCATAAGGGATCATGGTCAACGATCCGTTCAGCAGGCGCCATCGACACGCATACCTCAACATATGCGATGCTGCAGCAGCCGCTCTTTGATTTCTACTTTCAGCTGCAGATGATCTCGGGTCAGATTGCCAAATTGACTCACTACCATCGCTCGAGAATCACCGGAGGCGATCAGAAAGAAGTTATAGAGCATTTGCTTCACATCAGATCTCGCCTAGTAGTGCTCTGGGAAAGCCGGCCGGCGATTCAGCGTCAGAGTCCAGATGCTCTTCGATCAACCCTGGCTGCAGACATCGCGGAGCCCATCATCAGTCTTATCGGTCTCTGTGCTGCAGCATATCATGCAGAGTTCGTTGAGATGGACCGCGTCATAGGCGACCCCATTACAAAATCCTCAGGCTCTAGATACGCTATGCAAGAAATCAGGAACATCATCGATGGCGACTGGAATTGCTACGATTACGAAAACAAGCTAAACCCTGGGTACTTGCGCTCGCTGTTCCTGTATGCCATTGAATGCATGGATCGAGATCAGACCAGATGGGCAGTGGCGCGAATGAAAGCTGTGCAGGATTGCATCTGTCGCAGCGACTTCTTTGCCGAGTTTGGGCAGAGGTTGTCCAATGCACAATTGCAGAAAGAGAGGAGAGTGACGTCCAAGTACTTCTGCATTTGGTTCTTTGGTACTCCGCCGCCTTTCATGTAAAAGAAAGCTACAGCACTATATCAAAGACAATCAGGATGATGAACGCACAGTCTTCAATTGCTGAATTTAAAGCTTTATATCGGCCGCACTGCCAAACGAAATCCTTCGGCACTGCTCAAAAAGGTCGATCTTACTTTTCCAACCTACACACCGCAGCGGTAAAGTCAACAGGGGTCTTTGCAAACTTTCGAGCAGGAACCTTGGTCTCGAAAAGGTAGTCCAGCTCAGCCGTGGTCCTGTCTTTCGGCTCTGGCAAACAGAAGTAGGAAAATGTCAAAGCAATCACACATCCTCCCATCCAGAACCATCCAGTCTTGGCGCCCCAATTTCAAGCAGTAGGATTCAATTGGTATGGCGTAAGCACGCCCGCTACGATCGACGAAATGATATAGGCACCTCGCGCCAGGGCGATCGACTTGCTGCGTAGCATGGCCGACGGCAACTCAGCACAGAGTGTATTGGTCAATGGCCCGACAGTGCTATAGTAGAGGAACGAAGAGATCACCAACAGCGATCCAATGGCCCAGGAGTATGTTGACTTGGGCGTGTGCGCTTGTGGTATGCCAAGGCCGCCGATCAAGGCCATAATTATGGTCATGATCACCAAGCCTGTCAGGTAGATGGTGCGGCGGCTTGCAAGAGGTAAGAGAGCCCACTTCAAATTGTTAGATGGGCTGACAGATGATCGAAGCTTACTCACCGAGAATATGCCACCAGCGATCGCAACCCCAAAGCCTACCACGGTCATGTCGAAGGCCGATGTGACAGGCAGTCCTGCTTGCTCGAAGAAGTACGTCGAGAAGCCGCGAAGAGGATTCCCGTTCAACGTCTGGTTGACATAAATGAACATTACAATAATGGTCCTGCGGAGATTCGTTCCCCTGAAGCAAGTCGCATAACTGGTACCAGATTCGATAGCCAATTCGTGTTCAGTCGTCACAACCATAAGAGCCACGTTCTTGTCAATGTCAAAGTCCACGTTCCTTGGCGATGTCAGGCGTTTGACAACTTTCTTCGCCTCCTCAAGTCGGCCGACACGGACAAGCCACCATGGAGATTCTGGAGCGAAGAAGATCAACGGGATAAGGATCGAAGGCCACAGCCATTGCAGCCCGAACGGTATTCGGTATGCCCAGTGATCCGTTCTTTTGAGCGTACCTCTCAGCACACCAACCGCGAAGAGCTGTCCAAAAGCCCAGCACAAGTGGATGTAGTTCGTCAGATATGCTCGCAGGCACAATGGTCCCAGCTCCAGAGCATAAATCACCGCCGTTGCCTGGAAGAAACCAAGTGGAATACCTATCGCATCCATCAATCGCTATCATCTCGAGAAAGAGAAAAAAAAACCCCGAACGATACCCACCAAACAATATCTGAGCAACCTCCAGAACCGGAAGACTCTCCGCAAAGAACTGAAGAAATATACATCCAGCAATAGCAATCTGACCCACCAACATCGTCTTCCGAAACCCATACCTCTCCGTCAAATGTCCAGCAATCAGCATTCCAAACAATTGCCCGATGCCCGCTCCATTGTTCAGACCAGCTTGCCAGGGCGCTGGAATCTGCCATTTCTCGGCTTTACTGATCTGCTGCCCATAATTCTTTTGGAACGCCGGTTGCGCAAACAACGTGCCCATGAGTTTGGTATCGTAGCCTTCCATGATGATCACCGTCGACATGACCAGGCTCCAGAACACGCCTTTCGGGTAGAGTCGTAAAGCTTTCCAGAAGGTCAAGTCGTGTTCTTGAGAATTCGCATCTGCGGCGTCGGGGAGACGTTCGATGTCGAGGATTTCTGCTGAGCTTTGGGCATTCTTTTCGGCCATTTTTTTTTCGAGCATTGGTTTCGTCTGAGATGTCTATTCTACTTCAGAAGTCTGCACTTGGTATCATCGTGTAGTATAATAATGGATCGTATGCACATAGAGGATCCAGCTTCTAACCAGTCAAGAGGAGCATTTTCACCACGTGGCTGTCATCTTTAGTAAAAGCAGAAGAATGGCTTTGTTGTGAAAGGCTTTGCGATGTTTTTTCTGCTTCTGCCGAAGAGATGTGAGCAAGCTCGGACGCCATGTTGGAGAACACACAACACCCCTACCAACTCAATCCTTATCTCTAGCCGACGACGACGACGACGACGACGAAAAAAAAAACGCAATCTGCAACCGGGAACCATGACAACGATCCGAGAATTTGGGAATTGCTCGAATCTACTTACTTCAGCCTGATGTCCTCCTCGTCCAACAGAATAATAACCTTAAAACTACCTATTTCATCCGTCGTTAATAACAACTTCTATTCCAACCCCCCCAAACAAGAAAAAATTTCCAAAACCCCCATCCCAACTTCCCAAACATCCTAATATTCTACTCCAAATGCAGTCCCAAACAAAATGGAAAGAGCCATTGCTATCAATTGCACAGATGAATCGTGACTTTTCCTATACGTGAGTGGCCCTCAGAATTTTAGCATGCAGAGCAACACGAACATAACATCAACTCTGGAGTCGTTTTGAACACTTCTTTGTTCGCTGTTGGATCGCTGATCTGCCGAAGAGATGCTAGTGCCCTGCTGCTTCTCGAAAGAACCTCAAGTAGCAGAGCGGTCGATATAGAAGCGGGTTGTGGTACCTGAAGTACATGCTTTCTCGAGATCGAGGTCGTTTCTTGGAAGGCAGGGCTGATTGAGTGGCCATTCGATTCCGCGGGAGTTGCACATCAAAGTCTGACGGAAGACGATGCTGGACGAGAAGGGTGTTGTGCAGTCAGAGGATGGGCCCAGGCTGATGAAGTGTATATCTGTTTTGGTATCATTTGAGCAGGAAGCTCGAGGCGTCTGTCGAGCGGCAGCTTTGAGGTTGGCGGCGTTAGTCCTTTGCCATTGAAGTACAGAGTTGCCATTTCGGGTGACTCCTCGTATCATTACTCGTCGTCGCGTTGTGAGATATCCAGTGTCGACATTCTTCCGCGGGACAAATCGTATGTCGTGAGCCATGGTCTTTTCGCAGTCCATAATGACTCGTTGGATATGACTGTACATCTTTCGCAATTCAAGCAACGACGGACGCACCAAACACTGAAAGTCAGCGAGAACAATCCCAGAACAGTGTATACCTTAGCAACCAACAGCCGCAAACAAGATACCGCCAATCGTTTTCGTAGCCTTTGCTTGTTAAAAACTGTTGTCATTGTATCATATGCTCATTGCTCCTAACGTCCTGCGCTTTCTATCGTACATATATCGCTCAGTCTCATCTCGTAGAATCGTCATGCTCATGATTTGCTGTTGTCGCCCTTGAAGGTGCTAAGTACAACACTGGTTCAGTATAGATCTCCTCTCCAGAGCATGCAGAATACATCATCATACCTATTGAAAAGGTTGGAAATCATTCCACCAGCTGGCTTTGCGCTCATGTCCTTCAAGCTCTCTCGGCGAGCCTGTGATGCTGGGCCATCGTTTCTCTTGTACTGCTCAAGTCCAGCAAACATCTTGCCGGGCTCTTTGTGACCGAAGTCCTGGGAGCCGCTCTTTGGGACTTGGTTTGGTTGACCAGACATGTTGGTTGGTTGGATCTAGGTGTAGAAGGTGGACGACAATTTTTTGAGCTTTCAAGTTTGTTCGGCAGATATCAGTGTGTGAAGTTTGAGTTGAGGGCAAAAGAGTTACCAGTGAAGCTGCTTGTCATCATATATTCATTCGAGCTGGGTGATCACCATCCACCTCGTCACTCCAACCTGCTGGAGATTGTGGATCTCGCCCATCGATGCCCACATGCTCCTGTACCGAGACTGATCGACGGAGCTTAATTGGTCGATCGTGCATTAGCGGCCGCACATGCAAGATCTCACAGATTTGAAGGTTTACGTGTTGGCCTCTGAGCATGACAAAGACGCCAGACTTTCGATGTGCCATCGCTTTCGAGTAGGCCTTGGAATTGTTGTCCACGTGGTTTGACTTGAACAAGTAGTCTAGGACTGCATTGTGTGGTTCTTTCAAGCACATAGTGTTTGGTCTGGTGGAGATGGAAGACGTCATGTTGGCTTGTGAAACGAGGCTGAAGGGTCCAGCCGAACTGTGGAGGTGGATCGACCTTGAAGGTGCCGACGGCGGTCTCTCCGTCGTCATCGATATGCCGACACAATCTTGGTGGATCATGGGGCGGGAATGATAATACATCGATTGGCTGCAAAGGTGCAGGCAAGCGATTAGTGGGCTTGATCATACCGGACCATCTCGCATTGCAAAGCCTCAATGCTCGAAGGGCAATATGGCTCATACACATGTCGACGATGCATTTCTAGGCATGGCGTAGAAGAGAGCCCACAGCAGTCATCACCTCAAAACCACTTGAAGAGCGGGCTCACGGGGAGGTCAGGAAACTGGGTACCTCGCTGAGGAGTTGTTGATGTCGCTTGCCAAGCAAACACAGGGCGTACTTTTGAGACCGGCTACGCCACTATATAACGACAACCTCGCTGTCTTCCCAACGTCGACATTCTCTCCATACAATCGCAACTTCTCTAGGAGGAATGATGGCAATCCTGACACACAGTCGTTTAATCCTCTCACAGACTCTCTACAGGATGTCGATGGTCTCGATTTCCGCCTCACGGCTCCACGCCGGGGCAAGGACTCTTGCCTTTCACATTTCGACATCAGGAGGACTATGACGGTCTTGAAGATCGCGACAGGATCGATATTGACCTTAGCGGGCTCCTACAGCTTCACCCCCCTCTCCCTCCTAAACACCGACCGAATCGGCTCATAAGCATTCTCTGCCCATTCCTCCATCTCCTTCCCATGGATCTCAATGGCCTGCCTACTCTCCAACCTCTGTCTCAGCCCCCCACCACCCCTCTCAATCCCCATCAAACTTCCCCCCTCCCACTCCTCACTCTCAATCATCTCCCTCATCCCCTCCGCAACCTCGTCCGGACTCAAACACTGCTCCTCAGAGTAAGCAAACTGCTCAAACTCCCTCCTAGCTTCCTTCCCAGTCCAGAGAGGCGTAGAAACCATACCAGGCAAAATACAAACAACCTTAAAATCCTCGTCTCGATCAGCTTGCATCATGGACTTCGTGAATCCTACTACCGCGTGTTTCGAAGCGCAGTAGACAGCCGAGGCGTATTGACCGCAGACGCCCGCGAAAGAAGAGACAATGAGAACTACAGCGGGTCGGTTTGCTCCTAGGGCGCTTCGCATAGCGATTCGCGTTAGCTTTATGGGATGTTCGGCATTGATGCGGATCGCTCGATACGAGTCCTGGTCTTGGACCGAGTCGTCGTAGGCGAAAGAACTTCCGTCGAAAATCCCGGCTCCTGCGATCCAGATTTCCGCGACGAGGTTTGGGTCTCGGAAGAGGAGTTTGAGTTTTTCTGGGAGCGATGTGAGGTCGGACCATTTTGTTACGTCGCAGTGCGTGAACGCTATGAGATTTGGATGCTTTTGGTAGAGGATCTCTGCTTCTGGCGTGAGTTTTAGGTCTGCGATTAGGCACCGGCAATTGTGGGTTTCAACGGCGAGTTTGACGAAGGCGAGGTTGATGCCGCTTCCGCCGCCTGTGATTATGCAGGTTTTATTCTGAAGGGGAAAGTGACCGACGACCATCTTGTTGTTATCGGTTGTTTATTGAAGTTCGTGAGGGTTGCGGTTTTCGTTGTTGCAGTACTCTTGAGTTTGGGGTGAAGTGAAGTGGTCCGCTTTTGAAGTGGAGTCTGGGAGAGCTGTTGTGGATATCGTTTTCCATGATACCTATGCCACACATTAGCTTTAGAGACAACATAATTGGCAGTCTAAGTGTTCTAAAAAGTTCCAGAGTTAAGGCGGTATCCACAGCAAGGACATAATAACTTCTAGGTTATGTTTCTTGGCAAGTATCAATTAGTAGGCTTACAGATGGCATGGAAATGCCGATGCAATTGAGACTGCTTTCTTTTGGACTTGTGCTACGATAAGCTGTCGTTGATATCCGTTTGAGATACAATCAGTGGATGTCGACCGCAATCTTGCTCGTCATGAACTGCTTAATGTTCGGCAGGAACAGACAGCAAATGCAGCTAATGACACCAAACGGAATGGTGGTGTACCAGACATACTTCAAGCTCTCTGCATACGCCCACTGCGAAGCATACTGGGTTGCTGAAACCATTGCAGCCGTGGCACCTGGTACAGCAGCAGCGGCACCTGGGATCTGCGAAGCATAAGCCTGCAAAAGTCCGACCGTGACTTCCTGGCTTGCTCCTGCTCCTGCGGCAGCCGCACCAACAAGATTGACGAGGTTGGTCTTGAACTGGTTCAGGAAGACGTTGAAGTAGATCGATGTTCCGATCGAACCACCAAGGAAGCGGACAGAAAGCGAGAGAGCCCCGACTGTTCCAACGAACTCGTCCGGAGCTGCATAAAATGCTAATGTAAGAGCTGGGACAACCAGAGCTCCGTTACCGAAAGCTGCGAATGTGGCCATAGTCACGGTGAAGGTGCTGTTGTCTGGCGTCGAGCGGGCAAGAGCACCAGTGAAGGCCGTCATCATGGCGGCCATGAGGAAGAACATAGTTCGGACGTGGCCGCGCGTGTAGGACATCAAAAATGAGATGATGCAGGCTCCACCCAAAATTGCCCATGGGTAGCAGAGACCTCTAACACCGATGGTAATTGCATCAGTGTTGTAGACGTACTGCAAGACGATCGGGAAGAAGCCAAGAATGGAGTAGAATTCCATGCCAGCAATGAACACGATCGCGTAGGCGAGGGCGACTACGCGCTGTCCCTTGAAGATCTTGCCTGGTACCATTGGGTATGGATGTGTTCCCCAGATCTCCCACGCTGGAAATGCGAAGAATGTCATTAGGCCACCGACAATCAGTGGGCCGAGAGTGTGGCCGGTGGACCATGGGTGTTGGTATCCTCCAGCTTGCAATCCGACCAAGAAGAGTGTAATGCCAACAATTGACAAGAACGCTCCAACCCAATCGATGCGTCCAACAATTTGCTTGGTGGTTAGACCTTGATGCATATTGCGCGGTGGTGGATGGTAGCAGAAGAATAGACCAATCATGCCGATCAGGTTCCACAGACCGGTGAGAAGGAAGCACCATCGCCAAGTGCTCGCACGAGTGATCAGGATACTGTAGAGAAGTTGTGGCATGAATGGGACGATCGAGAATGTTACAAGGGAGAGTGTGACTCCTCGCCATTTGTTTGGCGTGATTTCGGCGACACTATAGGATATCAGCGATGTCGAATTGATCGTCGTCGTGAAACTTACCCGGCCAGAGCGACCAACTCACAGATTCCAGCTCCGATTCCTCCGATAGCTTGGGCGGCGACTGCTTGCGCAAGACTGTGCGCAGTACCCTGAACAGCGCTCGCAATGATCAGAAGCAGAGTACCTCCCAGGCACAGCCAACGACGTCCCAGCAAATCTGTGATGTATCCGACGAAGGGGCAAACGGCCGCGACCGCGAGAGTGTTGGCAGTCAACATCCAGTTGGCGAGGGTGGAATTGATATCAATCGCAATTGCAGTGAGGTTGGAGCTGACGAAGTATAGGATGATTTGCGATCCGACGTATACCAGGCAGAGCGAGAAAACTGCAATGCAGCGAGTGGCTGTCCATGGCACATCATTCCCATCAGCCTCGTGGGCAACGAACCCTTCTGGTGTCTTTTCAACATCGCTGTGGTATTCGGTGTGAGAGTGCGCTTGCTGCATGCCCTTCTCATTAGGTAGAGAAGAGGTGGAATCTCGTTCGACGGCCATTTTGAGCGGCTTGATTGAGCGAGGCGCTGCAGTAGAGAGGAGCACAAGAATGAAAGAAGTCGTCCTACCTCAAGCTCCAATAATGTGCGATCGACTCTGTTAAGTGCTGTGAAAGAGCCGCTGCCACACGGCAATCGCTGATCTTCCTACATCTGTATGTAGACTCGCGTGCCGCACACGCGCAACAGTTGAAGTCTGATTTAGGGGTGCACCTGGAGTTTGACAAAGCTCGTTCCGCTGGGTCGATGCCAAAACAGCCACGAACTGGAGAACACCAATTGCAATCGCCCAGCTGAGCTGCAGAAGGCCGCATTCAATCCTGAGGAACGGCAAAGCACGAAAGAGTAATGGCTTCCACTGGAAATAATCCTCCCTCTCCACAACTTCCCCAGACATCTAGAGTCTTATGTCCAGTCAAAGGCCAAAGAAGGTCGAGCATTTATTAGACGTGCATTATCCTCAGTATGCCGCTCGTCGAGTCTGCGAGTTTGCAGGATACGGTACACCTGCCATAGCATACTGTCCGGGATTCCAGCTGTTGGAGAAGATCATCGCATCCTCTTGCTAGCTTTGTGAGCTGGAAAGCCCCGCGGTGCTGTTCAGATGTTGGCTTGATGGCACTTCCGGTAAACGCGGCACAAGCGGCTCTGGCCAGGTGGTCAGCAACTCTCACTCACTTCTGGCCTAAGACCAAAGTCTTGTGGGATTTGGAAAGCGTGCAAGTGAGCACCCAAAAGTTTTGATTGTTTCGGACTCTGGATCACGATGACATTGAGCATGATTGTGCGCTGTACTGTACAGACTGCAAAAAACTGCTGCGTTTGTAGTACAGCGGCTGAGGTCTTGCACGGCGATGCTGTGACACGGTCTGGTCACACAATGAAGACCTCTTGCTTCGAAGCTGTCACATGCCTGCGTCTTGGCATTGACAAGGGTGCTGCTTCGACAGACACTCCATTGAGCATCCATGGCCGTATCTTGTGGATGTGATGACCACAGGTATACCTAGATCTGGGTTGAAGGTGTGCTGTTGAAAAAGAAACAGATCATCTGGCGTTCTTCCTTTCGGCTGCAGCTCTCTTCGACCTGACCTCTGCTTTTCTTCTCTCACCACCATCAACCTTGTGTCCTCTTCTTTGCTCCCACAGCCCTTCCTTGACCTTCAACACTGCCATTCCCTGCTGCCCTTTTACGTACTCAATACCGGTACCTCCGATAGTGTTCGCACGCACAATCTTGGTGCCGCTCACTGGCACAACTTCCTTTTGGTCCACTTTGGGCGGGGGAGCAAGTTTCGACATAATTCTACTGTGCCGTGATTTCTCTTGGGGATCGATGGCAACAATCTCGCTTTGTGTGTTGGTGACGACCTTCTTATATCCTGCATCTTGCGTGAGGGTTGCTGGCGAAGTGCTTGTAGCGCCCTGCTTGATTGGTTTCTTCACTTCCACTATTCTTAATGCCCCCTTTCCATCCTTGACATATTTCAGATCGCCGCCCATGCCATAGATTCCCTTTTGGAAACGATCCCTCCACCATAACAGATACCTCCTCGCTCTCGCCGGCTCTAGTCCAGATTCGCGGAGCTGCTCCGAAGATAATGTGAACAGTGCTTCCCAAGAAGGAATCTTAGCTGTGTGTGCTGACATTCCGCGTCCGATGAGAGTCATGAAAGTCGCTACATCTGGCACAAACGGCGTAGGTTTTGGAATGCTCAAGGGAGGTGGATTCAGTTTGTGTAATGACCGGCATTGTACGCATGTTGTGTTTCGGAGCGTCGATGGAAGGGCGAGTAGCGCAAGTGGCCGCTTGATGGCCATAGTCTCAACAGTATTATTGCATGCGATGGCGTGGGAGTGAATGTGTCTGAATGATGGCCGCGATAGCATTGGCTTCGATGCGGCGAGCGCGTCTCTCCCGACTTGCCTCAGGCTGCAAAAACTCCACTTCACATACCAAAGTTCCTAAGTCCAGCTCACTTTCCCGTAAGAGACATTCGCTTGGCAGAAATCACCCCAGCTCCAGTATGATCTGTTCATAATAAATAATACCGCTGCAAATCCAACAGCGACGATGGCAGCACCACGCTCACTCAAGTCACCCGCTCTGGACGTCCCTCCAGAACCACCCTTCAAACGTGTCAAGCTATCGCCGCGTCCAGATTCACAGACCAACACCTCAACACCAAATTCACCTTCTTCAACCACACCAACCGCCGACCTTGCCGAACAGCTTGACGCAGCAGAACGGAACAAATATGTCAAAGGCAGAAAGCTGGGCTCAGGTCAATATGCCGACGTCTTCTCAGCACACCTCAAGACCGACCCCTCACAACTGGTAGCAATAAAGAAGATCAAGGTCGGCGCTGAAGCCAAGGAGTTTGGCATCTCATACGACAGTCTGCGAGAAATCAAGTTCTTGCAAGAACTGAATCATCCCAACATCATCAAACTGATCTCAGTCTACTCCACGAAAGGACAAAATCTGAATTTAGTTTTGGAACAGTTGCCGCAAGGAGATCTGCTGAAATTGATTCAAGATACGCAAAACATAAGCTACACGGCAAGCGATATCAAGGCATGGATGCTCATGCTCATGCGTGCGATCTGGTTCTGTCATAAGAATTTCGTGCTGCACCGCGATATCAAGCCGAATAACTTGTTGATCGCTGCGAATGGTGAGATCAAATTGGCAGATTTCGGTCTTGCGAGAAGTTTTGCGGACCCGTACCAACCGATGACGTACAACACCATCACGATCTGGTATCGCCCTCCTGAGCTCTTCTTCCAAGCAAAATACTACGGAGAAAAGGTCGATATATGGAGCTGTGGATGCGTGTTCGCGGAATTGATTGCACGGGATGTGCTGTTCAGGGCGTGGCCAGAGAGCGAGATCAACATGATCAAATTGATATGTGAGAAGGTGGGGACCCCGACCGATCAGAACTGGCCTGGGGTAGAAAAGCTGCCTGGATACGTAATACCGGACGAGAAATATCCTTTGCGAGGTAGAGATTACTGGGCGGGAATATTCCGCGCAATTGGTGATGAAGGGATAGATTTGCTGATCAAGATGTTAACGCTTGACCCGAGGAAGAGATTCAGCGCAGAGCAGACGCTGAAGCATGCCTTCTGGACGTCCGCCCCAAGACCCAGCAAGCTGGAGGATCTGCCACGTAAAGGAGGCGGCACTGAAGCCATGGGCGAGGACTTGAAGAGGAGGGGCGGCGAAGTCCCTGGCACGAAGGAAGATCGTGGTGATAATGTCGCTAGAAAGATCGACTTTGGTGCCAAAAGGTAGTGCTATGGATGCATGTATGATTCACGAGAACGACGAACGACTTGTATAATATTCAACAGCGGGACTAGGCACCAGCATAGCATGTCATAGTAGTGGTGCTGTCACTTTCAGCCCTCACTTCTCATTATATGCAATGCCATGGTTGTGAAATGCAAACACTACCCAGCTGCTTTGGCTGGAGCTCGAGCCAAGTGCTCTTTGTCCATGCGTGATCGATTCGACATTTCTAGGCTCATTCGCAGAGACATTACGCAGGTTTCGATAGCAAGGCTGGTGGAATGGGTCGCCATCAAATATTGTAGTGATTGATTGGAGATAACGAGAAGAGTACACGTGAACGCCAAGCCGCGAGGCCGACCCCTCACCTTCCACCGTTCCTCCCCCCAGTGTCTCCGGACAGTAGAGTCGGAAAGTAGAGTCGCTTAGTCAGCCGGAAGGAACGCACTACATTTCGCACGTACTACCTCCACAATACCTTTCGCACCTATTTCCCTAGTAATCCGTACATTAGCAGTACATAGCATAGACGACGAGGTATTAGAGGTGTCGTTATTACTAATATACGAGCTATTACTAGTCCGTCCACGGTAAGAGAGGCCTAGTAATCGACCTAATAATGCTATCGTTATTAATAGTAGCATTGTTAGCATCTAGTTACCGTTACCGTTACCGTCGCCGGCGCTAGTTACTTATAAGCGTATGTTATCTTCTACCTCTATAGAAGAGCCTATACTACCTACAAAGAGGGCTTTAAGTCTAAGGCCTTCGAGTCCGCTATTCGAGTAGTAATGTCACGAGGACTTAGCACCGGAATTAAGGCCTCTAATAGTTAATTAAGTAGCGCGGATGCTACGAGAGCACTTAATCGCTCTATAGATAGGCTAAACCTTCACTTCTCGCTAGGCCGTAGAGCAATATCTCTACGACTACTTATTCGCTACTAGATTTAACGTTATAGTAGAGTCTTCTTCTTAAGGAGCCGCTAATAGCGATAGTACATTCGCCCTATTTAACTATATTTACTATAAAGAACACATACGTAATACCCGCGGCTTACCTTCTTTAATTATAGAGCTTAAGCCTAACGAGGCTATAAGGCAGCGTAAAAGTAAGACTATGCGCTATAACGACTATAAATAGGGCGTCCGGGTTGCCTATAAGCGGATTAGCTATTACATGAAAGAGAAACACTAGTACCTAACTATCTAGCACGATAAGAAGATAGGGGTCCCCTATAGCTACTCGTATCTAATAGTACCGCTTACTACCTACTATCCTAAACACGAGAAGCGAATGCCGGACTTCTAAGCCGTAGTAGCAAGGGTAAGGCAATTAAGGCTTATAGGGGAGTCCTTTAAGACCTCTACGCGCTAGCTATTAGCCGTTAAGTTAAGTTTAAACCGGAAGCGCTACTATAACCTAGTTAGAGGTAGTAGTAATGCTAGAGCCGGCGACTTAGAGGCTACATTAAATACCCTACTCGGCGTGTTATACGCACTCGGCTTTAGTTATAAAGCACGCTAGACCTACTACACTAATCCGTAGATAGGCCGTTCTATGAAATAGAGCCTATAGTAGGTTATTTACTAGCTTCCGGTGTAGTCTAAATAGGTAGAGCGCTTCTATACTAACTTCGCTACTTAATTTAATGCTACATTTAGCACTAACCGTACTAGACTACTACTCGGTGTAGTAATAGGGGTAGCTAATATAGGTAAGGGTTTTCTAGCCTACTACTTACTTTTTAAGTTAGAGTCTTAAGAGGCGTAGCAATTTATACTATAGGTAATGTATTATAACTACTAGAAGAGGCGGAAGCCACGAGTTATTATCTCTAATAGAGGGCCTAGATTAGTAGCTACTTTGCCTTACTCCGAGCTAAGTTACTATGTCTAGTAATTCTGTTAGTGGTATGCTAAGGCTAACATCTATAATAGAATTAATAAAGGGGCTAAGAGGGCTTCTAACTAGGAAGTATTAGATGCAAGGGCGTAATAGGCTATTAGTAAAGGACAACCTATAGTAAGGCGGAAGGTGCAGTAGCGGAAGCCTAGTTATACCGCTAAAGAGAAAGAACACCTTAAGTCCTTAGTTTAGCCGTGGATCTAGGCTAAGAGTATTAATATAGCTAATACGATTTAAGCCGAAATACTAGCCCTACTAACTCCCGAGGATTAGGTATATTTCCGTAGAGAATAGGTATCTGTCCGGGAACGATTGCTTACCTATTTTATGAAGCGTTTACCTAACCTAGGTACTAACTCTACTTAGAGAGGGGAGGGTAGCAATCGTAGTGTTAAGGCATATACCTACCTAACGCTAAACCTTAAGCAGTGCGTTAAGGTAATCTACGGCTATATTGTTAACCTCTTCGTAGAGATTTAACCTACTAAATACCGCGCTTTTATAGGCAAAACGCTTAAGGAGACCCTAGTTAACTCTTAAGACGCATTTAGAGAGATTAATTAGGCTAGCTTCGTTATATAGGCGAAGGAGCGGCTGTTGCGTAAATAGATGAAGATACTAGCTATTATCCGTAGTAGTAAGGAGCCTATAATGCTAGATTACTACGAGGATTGTAGTAAGGTAGTAAGGCACGGCCTACCCTACTATTATATGCTTGTAAGGTTTGCTATTGACACAGGGACAGGTTCTCGAGGGCCTCGTAGACACGTGTTTAGATTATAGAAGCGTACGTGAACGAGGGAGTAGTCGAGAGTAACTGCGACTAAGTACAAAGTTAGGTGCGTGCCTTAGGTAGAGTTAGGAGCCTTAGGTAGTAATAATGAGCATAGTAGGCTAGGCCTATGACACATCCCCGGGTCTAAACTAGGTCTTATGCTCCGGAGAGACCGTATAGTCGTATAAATTCCTATATTATCCTAGTCGCGTGCAAGCCGACCTTCTAAAATGTCCTATACCATGTTTTTAGTAACAACTATAAAGTTTTATTAGTATTTCTCGAGCTCTAATTAGTTAATGTAAAGGCGCCGGCATCGTAAGCTCTTAGGTTACGGAATCGATAGATTCTAATATCTCTAGTAACCGCTAATAACGTGCCGAGAAACTCCTTAAAGTCTTAGCGTTAATAGCGATAAGGCTTCTTATAGTAACGGTTAAGGGGCGCGTAGCATAAACGCATTTAATAGTCGACACATTACACTTCTAGTTCATTAAGCCTAGCGCGAACCTCGGCTATTAGGCAATTAAGCGAAGTAGCGCGCGAACATCGGCGAAACTCTATGTACTTATTAGTACTAAGTAGGCGCGAACATCGGCTACTTCTCGAATATATACTAGGAGAGGCTATAGCCTAGTAGGTATGTAGTATACGCGCTAGCGGCTTTTAGCTATTAACTCATCTTATAAGTCTAGTAGTAGCCTCCTCGGGTATCTAATCCCTTAGAGGCTTGTAACTATATAGTTTTAGCTTCTTAGGGTTCCTATAGTAGAAGTCTGCTATTACCTCTAATACCTATTTCATTAACTCCTCTTCCTCGTATTCCTAAAGGTCTTTATTATCGCCCTTCTATCTTATAGTATAATATAATTTTTTCTAGCGGCCCTTTCTAGCGCTATTAACTACTTCGTTAACCTCGAAGTACTAGTCGCCATCGATAATGTTAGCTAGAGGTGTATTATCGCGTTAATCGCCGAGCGGTAGTTTAGTCGAGATAGGTCGTAATAGGTTAGTATGGAACACGTCGTATATATGCTTACGCATTTAGCCGAGCTCGAGATAGTAGACGTCTTTAGTACCTAGAATAAGTTTAGCTATCTTATAAGGACCTAGGTTCTTATAATCGAGCTTTTTCTACGGGCGGCGCGTTCTAATGTTTTTTACATCTAGCTAGACCTTATCTCCGACCTTATATTAGCGCGCGGGTTATCCTTTATTATATTCTTGAGTACGCGCCTACGCGTAGGTAAGGGCTTCGCGACAAGCTTGTTAGATGTCTTTAAGGAGGTTAGCGAATTGTTCAGCTTCTTAGAGAGATATTTTTTCCTTAGCTATAGGTTTCTTAGTAGCGGGCACTACCGAGTCTTCACGTACTACTTACTAAACTTCTAGCTATAGGTCTTTACCGAGTAAGGTAAAGAAGGATAAGAAACTAGTAGTATTCTTAGCGTTGTTCGTAGCAAACTTAGTACTCTATAGCTATCTTGCCTAGTTATCTTATATATAGTTAATATAGCATCTTAGGTAGGTCTCTAATTCCTAGTTTGTACGCTTAGATTAACCGTCTATTCGGGGGTAAAACGCTATCGAGAAGTATTGTTTTACGCCTAAGAGTTCATTTAGTCGCATAAAGAAAATGTTAAGGAATTGCGATCCTCGATCTAATATTACTTTCTCGAAGACTCCGTAGTCCTTAATATAGTAACGACATATTGCTTTAGTAGCTGTCTACGGCGTAAGGTCCTTAATAGGGATAAAGTGTTTTCTTTTTAATAGTCTTTTAGTAATCGTTAGGATGTTATTATAAATGACGCTATCTATCTCGCTATCTAGAAGACCTACGATGTAATCTATCGTGATTTCCTTATAGGCTTCTTATAGCACCGGAAGTTGCTAGAGCACTCCCTAGTAGGCGTCTCGAGATGCCTTAGACCTATAGTAGGTGCGGTAGTTACGATAGAAACGCCGTACGTCGTCGTACATATGTAGCTAGTAGTAACGGCGCGTTACTAAATCAAAAGTACGCTCTCTACTAGGATGTCTCGCTAGCGGTGCTATGTAGTAGTGCTTAATAATTTCCGAGCGTAGCATTTCATTATCTAGAACATATATGCGGTCTTTAATAAGGACTTAACCTATAGGGTTAATAGCGCAATCGGATACCGCGATCTTTAGGTCCTTGAACTTAGTAGGTAGTTAGTTATAGCTGTCGCTAGAACCGTCTTTAGTAAGACCTTCGAGAGCTTTTCGTATCGCTATTACGAGGTCGTCTTATCGATAGGCTATCTCAATTATCTTATCGACGGATTTATCTAGGTCGCCGAGGAAGCGGATTGCGGCTAGGCGCTATTAGTAAGCATGTTCTTCGAGTAATACACTAGGTTCTAGTTAGTGTAGTTTTAGTAGAGCTTATTGCCTATAGGCTAGGTCCGCTATGTCGTCCATGTCTTAGGTCCTACGAGTAAGGCTATCTAGTTTAGCGCCTTATTTACTTAGTTAATAAGCAATTTTAAAGTCGAACTATAATAGGAACTTAGACTAACGAGCTTAGCGTCTATTAAGCTATTTAGTAGTTATAAAATACTCGAGGCTTTTGTAATCGGTAACAACTTTAGTTATATTCGGTACGTAGATTAACTCCGGTCGCTATTCCTCGAATGCTTTTACGATCGCTATAAGCTCCTTATCGTAGATTTCGTAGTTATATTTAGTAGGGTTCATCTTCTTAGAAAAGAAGGTAATAGGATGTAGAAGATTATCGTCGCCGGTTTACGATAGAACCCCTACCGAGACCCTATCGGAAGAATCGGTTTCTACTATGTACGGCTTAGCTAGGTCATAGTAGGCGAGAATAGGAGTAGAAGTAAAGGCAGCCTTTAGGGTATTAAAGGCTCCCTAACATTACTCGGTCTACTTAAACCGTCGGTATGTAGGGTCGTTCTTATCTTTAATATTTTAACTACGGGATAGTAAGGTAAGCGGGAAGGCTATAGTTAAATAGTCCTTAATGAACCGGCGATAGAAGTTAGCTAGCCCGAGGAAGGCCTATACGTCCTTTAAGCATTTAGGAACCGTCTATTCCGTGATCGCCGAGACCTTATTAGGATCTATTTTTAAGCCCTCCGTAGTAACGATAATACTAACGTAGCATACTTCCTTAACGAAGAACTTACATTTATCGATGTCGAGCGGTAAGTCGGCTTCGCGAAGCTTTTATAGAACCTTTCTTATATAGTCGATATGCGAGGCTTCGTTATCTAAATAGATGATTAGATCGTTAATCTAGGCTAACACAAAGTCGTCCATATATATACTAAGGGCTCGATTAATATAGGCCTAGAAGGCGCTAGGTGCATTCGATAGTCTAAAAGGGACTATAAGGTATTCGTAGGTTCTATACCGAGTAGTAAATACTATTTTCTATTCGTCGCCTTCGCGTATCCGCAATCGATTAAAAGCCGCTACGATGTCGAGAATAGTAAAGAACTTTGCTCTTACTATTCTTACGAGTATTTTACGGATATATAGTAGCGGGTACCGGTTTTTTATAGTAATAGCATTAACTACTCGGTAGTCTACGTAAACCCGGATTCCTCTACCTAGCTTTCTTACTAGTAGAACGGGAGAGGTACATTCGGAGGTCGACTCACAGATTACTCCTTTAGCTTTCTAATCTTAAATATACTTCTATATAATAGCTAGCTCGTCGTAACTTATAGCGTAAGGGCGCTTCTAGGGTATTTTCGCGTCGGGTTTAAAGTTAATTACTATGTCTCTATCGTTAGAATGCGGTAGTAACGAGTACGGTAGGGTCTTAGCTTTTCGACGGTTAAACATGTCGATGTAATTAATAAATTAGTAAGGTAGCTTTAATCGTACATCTTAATCGAGAGGTTTCCCTTCCATCGCCTTACGGAAGTCCGATAGGCTTAGGGCTACTAGCTAAAGTACTCTATTAATAATGGAGGCTATTTTAAACTTGTTATTAGCTTCTTCCGATTCGAATACTAAGTAACCTTCGGCTCTAGTCATAATGTCGTTAAGTGCCTATCCAATTAATGCGGAGCTAACTTTAATAGTAGGCTATAGATCTACCGTACTTCGATGCTAGTATTAGATTATAGGAGGCGCTATGTCCGATAGTATTATGTAACTACCGTTTACGTAAGGAGTTACATTATAATAAGTCCTATAGTAATAGGAGTCGAAGTCTAACTTATTAGTCTACTAATTCATGCTAGGATTATGCTTCCTTAGCTACGGTGCGCTAAGGACGATATCGTACTTAAGTTTAGTAACTAGGACCGGTAGGTCCTCCTTATGTCTAAGTAGGTCTAAGGGCAAGTTAGACTAAGTCGTTACTACACTACCTTAGCTTCTGTTAGCGTAGGAAATAGGAAGGGCTTTCTAGAGAGGGTAGACTCTAAGCTGTTTCTTTATTTTGTCTATAAAGCTTTTATCTACATAATTAGCGGTTACTCCGTAGTCTAGATAGACTCGTACCCGTTGCTTAAGAACTAAGGCATCGAATATAATATAGTTAGCTAGCTCGATAGGATAGTCTTTAATCTTAGCCGATAATACCTAGATAACGCTAATGTCCTAGAAAATATCCGGGAGGGCCGTAAACTAGCTCGGCGTTAAAGGGGTCATGTCGGCGCTAATAATCGTTAACTCCTAAGGTGTACGCTCTATTACCCTAGGAGATCCCCATTTTCCGCTTCATCGGCTTCTATAATTCCACGGGCGGCGCATTAGTCGTCGATAATGTCCTCTAGAGTTCGATCGTCCTCGGCGCCGTCGTTAGTACTATTATCCTCTACGGGCTCTTCGACTATAATAGCGTTCTATCTTATACGACGGATGCGGTACTTAAAGAATAGATAGTTATTACTATTCCTTATATGTCTAGTTACTTTGTAGAGGTAGCATAAGTTACTATTACCTAGTCGCCTAAAGTCGTCTTTACTAATCTCTATGAACTTAATAGGCATTTTAGACTAGTTATAGTCGTTGCGTAGGCCGTAGTTAAGTTTATCTACGTCCGAGCGGCGTACTAGTATTAGATTTAACCCGGTCGTTAGTATAGTTAAATTACGTCCGCGGTTATTCTATTAACGCGATCTAGAAGTCTTTAGGCCTTTATCGATAGGCATAGTCTCTAAGCGGACTTCCTATCGCCTTATATACTCGATTATCTCGTTAGGGGTAGCGAATTTATATACTAGTAGTCGTCTAAACTAGGTCTTATTTAACTTCCTACGTATGTGCTCTACTATAGCTAGAGGGTTATTATTCTACTATTAACCGTACTCTTAAAATAGTTGCTAAAAGTTATCGACCTTCTATCTATCCTACATCTTAAGAGCTGTAAATTTAGCCTAGTAGAGCACCTTCTTATTGTGCGGACTATAAAAGGTAAATACCCGGTCTAGTACGTCCTATACCGCTTTAAATGTACTCTCGTAGTTCTTAATTACTCGTTACTAAGCGATCCTAGTAACGTTACTAGCACATACGTCTACCGTATGCTTAACGCTCTAGTAGTAATGTATTTCGTACTTAAAGTAGTTAAGCATCTTTAAATACTACTCTTTAAACTTAACTTTGTCTATACTATTACCCTTCTAAGCATTAGGCTTATTAAACATTACTTTACCTTTCTATCCGCCTATAGTTATCCCTAAGGGCGTAGTACTTAGTCTAAGTTGTATCTCTTCTAGTAGCTTACGCAGTAGTTCTAGGGTAGGTTAGCGACCTAATAGCGGATTAGATAGTCTAAGTAGAGGTATCGAGTAGCGCGGGTTTAGTAGGACTTCACTACGTTCGCGGCTCTCTCGAGAGTTAAATAGGTTGTCGCGACTATAAGGTCTAGAGATAGCCGGTAGCTCTCGCGACTATAAAGAGTTATGTTAAAGGTAGTCGTAGTCTAGTATAGGGGGTAGACGTTTACGGCGCTTACGGCGCTCGGATAGTAACGGGGGTAGTCCTATCGATCGGATACTTAATAGTAGAGATAGTAGTCGAGTTCCTCGGCGCTACTACTATCGAGTTTAATAACGGCGCTAGAGCGAGTCGTCCTTAGCGTACTCTCCCTACATAGGTCGGTAGCTAGTAGGGAAGTCCTCCGATAGGATTTCTAACAAATTATCTTATTAGAAGTCGTAACGAACTCTACTACCTAGCTTACGGTATAAAGGCGTCTACTAAGCGTACGTTAGCGTCTTCTTCTTCGGTATCCTAGCGGTACGTATAGCTACTTTAACGTTTAGTATTCTAGAGAGAATCTATTCTTTAAAGCGAGGCTAATACTTATCTAGTTTAGTCTCTACGATGAAGAGTTCTTCTTCTAGAATAGCCTTATCGTCCTCGTAGGTAGCTTAAGTAGACTTAAGGTCTTTATTAGCGATCGTAAGGACTTCATTACGTAACATAAGGTCCTTATTCCGTGCTTTTACATCCTTAAGTTCTCGGCGGATCCTCTAGATTATATCTAATGCTTATTAGCGTTCTTCCGTTATAACCGATATGCCGTTAGTTATCGCACGATTCTCTTCGTCGGCCTTATTATACTAGCTACCTAGATGCTTAAGAGTATCTAGCTACTCGTTTAGGTAGGCGTTTACTAGTTAAGCTAGGTAGTAAGCATTAGTTACTACGAAGTGCGTTAAATTATAGCGATCGCTCTAAGTACGGCGGGAATATAGTATAAATCCCGAGTAATCTAGCTTACTTAGCTAGTAATCGCTCGTATGTTTAAACTCTTTATCTCGCTCCTATAACTACTAACTATATAATGTCTTAGCGTAACTAGGACGGCTAGTAGTATGTCTATCGTTCTCTTATCTAGACTCTTATCTCGGGGCTCGATCTTAGCTTCTAGCGAAGGTCTAAGTTAACTACTAGGTATTAGCATTAGCTCTTCGAGATTTACGGCCGCGGCGAGGAGGGGGTAGCGATAGTAAGGGTTAGAGATACTCCTCGGGATCTTCGCCGTCGTCCGTTATATGCGCTATCTTCGGTCTCTTAAGCTTAGCTTTTAAGGTAGCTTTCTCCTCTTTACTAAACGGTAAGTCGTCGATTATACGTAGATAGGCTTCGTATTCGGACTATGTCGGGGTGCGTTTAGCGTAACTCTTATCTTATAGGTCTAATAAGGAAGAGGACATCGGCGAGCCGGAACGTAGGAGGAGTATAGTGTAGTAACGTAAGAATCTTTTCGTATAGGACTACTATCCTTTCTACTCCGACTTCTTACGGTTACCCTAGTAACATCTATTATTAATATAAACGGAGCTTCCGTAGCGCGTAGGGCGCGTGTAGGCGTATTATTTTAGTAATTATAAGTATAGTAGTATTATGAAATAACGACTTATTAACTTTTATAGACATGGCGACCTAGTCTAACTTAGACTTAGACTTAGACTTAGACTTAACTTCTACGAGGTATAGCATTCTCGAGGTAGGCGAGTTATAGCGGGCTCTACTTATGGACTTATTTACGAGTTGTCGAACTTATTAGAGGTTACAAAACCGGACTTATAGACTAATACTGCGGTAACACGTTATCGACTTAATCGTGTTAGGGTAGTAAAGGACGACGTACGCTTATAACATAGGGACAGGTTCTCGAGGGCCTCGTAGACACGTATTTAGATTATAGAAGCGTACGTGAACGAGGGAGTAGTCGAGAGTAACTACGACTAAGTACAAAGTTAGGTGCGTGCCTTAGGCAGAGTTAGGAGCCTCAGGCAGCAACAATGAGCACAGTAGGCTGGGCCTGTGACAGCTATTAAGAAGAGGCTAATTCCTATAAGTATGTTGTACCCTCGTTATTTAGCTATAAAGTTAGTACTCGCTAGAATCGACTAGAAGCCGTACTACATAGATTAGGTAATAGTACCGGAGATGTTGCCTAATAGACTAAGTATTAACGATCGCATTAACGCCTATTTATTAAGGCTCTATAACATGCTATTATCGCTTAAACCGGACCTCCGTATACGTGCTATAGATGAACTAGAAGCATTCGAATTACTAAGAAGCTAGTAATACAGCTATAAATAGTAGCTACGTAATCTTCTAGTAGATTAGCTGTTTGCTAACCTAGTAAAGGAGAAATAGAGGCCGCCTATAAATGCTAAGAAGCCTATAGGGCGCCTATAAACTAACGTAGAGATATCCGCTAAATAGGCGAAGAATGCTAAGAAGATAGCTAAGAAGGTAGTCCAGGCTTCTTAGGCGGCGTAGTAGCGTGCGGGTATAGTAGAGGGTGCTATAGAGGGTATAGAGGGTATAGAGGGTATAGAGGGTATAGAGGGTAAGCCTATTACTAAGTTAACCCGTAGATAGAAGGTAGTAGCGATAAGGAGAAGGAACAAGGAATTAGCTGCTATAGTAGCTAAGATAGAGGCGGAACAGGGTAATAACTTTGTAGGGCTAGCGCTAGCGCTACTAGTATATGTATAAACCCGCACCGGGCGCGTTGTAAAGCGGCCGAATAGGCCTTTAATTTAGCCTACTAGTTAGACGATATAGTATAGTATTGCGTGCGTAGTAGAGCGAGGAAATAAAAGCATTGTTTATTGTGTGAAGTTCTAAATGGTAACTAAGCGAGTCTTAGCACTTATCCGACTCTACTTTCCGACTCTACTGTCCGGAGACACTGGGGTTCCTCCCTCCACCCCGCTCTCAACCACCATCATCATCGTTGTCAATACCCCAAGCCCTTAGCAAAAACACACTGGATGAAGTTACGCGACGAATGAAGAAAGTCATCAAGGTGAAGAAGTTTATCCAAAACTAAACTGGACAATGGCTCGAATAGATATGATCTATGAGCAGTAAAAACATCGACATCGCATCGCCAAAAAGCCCTTCAGGTCATGAATCATAACAATCATAGTCAATAGATAGTCGTCTCCAGCACCTGAGCATATTCCTCCTTCCAACTCTCAACAATACTCGTCGAAACATTCGAGCCTCCACAAATCACAATCACAACCTTCTCATCCGGACGGACCGGCCTTCCCAGAGCCTTCTTCAACCGGTTGCCATAACACAAAGCAACATTAACACCACAAGCCGCCTCGACAAGAATCCGCTCATCCTCAGCCAACCTCCAACATCCCATCGCCGCCTCGGCGTCAGACAAGACGACATTCTTAACCTTCCCCGTCTTCCGACCTTCTCTCACAAGATCAAAAGTCCGATCACTAACCCTCACCACCCCCAAACTCGTCGCAATACTCGTAATCCCCTTCAACGTACTATTCTCCCCCCTCGCCAAACTCTGCGCCAAAGAATCCGCCCCCTCAGTCTCCACACAAACACACTTCGTCCGCTCCCACCCCGCACACCCCCCAACCTCCTCAAACCTCCCCTTCTGCCTCTCAATCCCCTCCACAATCCCATTAAACAGCCCACCCCCACCAACACTACAAACCAAAAACTCCGGCGCATCCTCCCCAATCTCCGCCATCTGCTCCCCAATCTCATCCACCAGACTCGCATGCCCCTCCCAAATATCCGGATGATCAAACGGATTCACATAAACCGGCACCTCGCCCCTCTCCCTCGCCGCAGGCATCACCACCTCTTTCAAATACACGTCCGCCGCATGCAATGTGGCGCCGTACTGGATGACGTCCGTGGCACCGGCGTCTTTGATCTTCTCGATCATGTGGCCTTTCGTGGACATGGGCACGCACACGGTCGAGGGACGCGAGACGAAGTTCGCCGCATACACGGCGCCGAGACCCGCGTTTCCGCCGGACGAGGAGAAGATGTGGAGTTTCTCGGGTGTGGGTGAGGAGTAGAAGGCTTTCAGGACGAGGTTTCCGAGGCCTCGGGATTTGAAGGAGCCGCTGGGTTGCAGGTTTTCGAGTTTGAGGAAGATTCTGCTTCTTCAATTTAGTCTATCTGGGGGTCC
>LFZN01000110.1:68085-189847 GCA_001578235.1 Pseudocercospora eumusae | reverse complement strand
CGAGGTAGCTACTATTCTATTATCCTATAGGTACCGTTATTTAACTCCTTCCTAACGCCTATATACTAGTCGCTCCGGATAGGTAACTTTATAGGTAGCTAGATAGGTAATTTTACTATCCTATAGGTACCGCTATTTATCTCTTTCCTAGATGCCGGTATACTAGTTACTCTAGGTAGGTAACTTCGTAGGTAGCTAGATAGGTAATTTCAACTTAGGTAGGTACTATAAGCTTAACCTTTAAGGATAGCTAGCGTAGTCGTCGGCATAGGTAGATCGTAAAGGTTCCTCTAAGGCTTAGTAGTCGCCGGAATCTAGTACCGCCTAAGGTAGGTATAACGTTATACTAGGAGGTTCTAAATAGATATACTATATCGCGTACTATAGTAGTATAGGCGGTAGTCTCTAGGCGTTACCTCCGCTAGCTATCCGGAGTACCTATGTCGCTTCGATTATAGGTCCGTCGGTCTCGCTAACATTAATAGGTCTAACCTACTCGGTTCCTCCCGGGTTCTACCTATATAGTAGGTAGATTATAATCCTAGGGTACTTCGACGTATCGCGTTCACGATAGGGATTACCTACCGATAGATCGACTAAGAGCCGCCCTACGTCGATTACTAGAAAAAGAGGATATATAGGTAGCGCGTATATAGTAAAAGTCGTAGGGTAGGATGTCTATAGATTGTTCTATGTACACAAGAGAGACAGGTAATATCTACTAGGCGAAGCCTACATAGGTGGCACCTGCCTTGTCTCTCGGAGGTCCTTTACCTTAGTCGGAATACCACTTGCAAAAAATGCTCGGCACGCCTCGTATACCACTTCGCGTTCCCGTTTTTAGCACGCTACGAGCAACTCCATGCCGAGGGATGTTGTAGCTCTACCTTATAACACTTATAAAAATCAAGCATGTCCTGAGCACCGGCACCATCCACATCAACCACCTCCACTGCCACAGATCGTGAACATGGTCAGACTCTCCCTGTTGCCATTGTTGGCCGCTTGGGCCTTAGCTGCTCCTCTCGATGAACGCCAGTCCGGACCATCAGTAACTATCAGAAATGGCACGGTCGTTGGAAGCACTGCAAGTGGCATCGACAGCTTCAATGGCATTCCCTTTGCACAGCCTCCGGTGGGAGACCTTCGATTGAGATCACCGCGTCCACTCGATTCTGGCTTTGGGACCATCAATTCGAATCCCAGCCCGAGAGCTTGTCCACAATTTTCCACACCAGTCAACACGAGCAATGTGCCACAAGATGCTCTGGGAATGCTGATGAACACTCCGCTTTTTCAGCAAGCTATGAATGCTGGGGAAGACTGCTTGACGTATGTTTGTGGAAATTCCAATATGAGCCTACGGAGTGCTGACATGTGACAGTTTGAACGTTCAACGACCATCAACGGCGACTTCATCGTCCGCATTGCCCGTGCTTTTCTGGATCTACGGCGGTGGCTTTGAGACCGGCAGTACCAGCATGTATGATGGCGGCAGCATCATCAGCAAGTCTGTATCGCTCGGCAAGCCTATCATCTTCGTCGAAGTGAACTACAGATTGGGAGGATTCGGGTTTCTAGGAGGCAAGGATCTTGCTGGAGAAGGCAACACCAACTTGGGCCTGCGTGACCAACGTCTCGGCCTGCAGTGGGTTCAGGACAACATCGCTGCCTTTGGCGGTGACCCAACGAGGGTGACGATCTGGGGAGAATCAGCAGGAGCAATCAGCGTTTTCGATCACACCGTGATCAACGGCGGCGACAATACTTACCAAGGCAAAGCCCTCTTCCGTGGCGCCATCATGAACTCCGGCTCTGTACTCCCCGCAACAACCGTCACCGACCTCAAGAGCCAAAAGGTCTACGACACAGTCGTCGCAGCAGCAGGCTGCAGCTCTGCCTCTAGCACACTCGCCTGCCTCCGCGCTCTCCCCTACGAGAAATTCCTCAACGCCGCCTCCTCGGTCCCATCACTCTCCTCCTACCAATCCGTCGACATTGCCTACCTCCCCCGCCCAGACCCAGGCAACTCGTTCTTCTCTGAATCCCCAGAAGTCAGCATCAAGGCCGGCCGTTTCACCAAAGTGCCCATCATCATCGGCGACCAAGAAGACGAAGGCACAGCGTTCTCTCTTGTCCAATCCAACCTGACGACCGACGAAAAAGTCGCCCAATACCTCGCAGACTACTTCCCTACCAACCCCAACGCCCTCGCAAACGTCCAGGCTCTGCTTGCAAACTACCCCGATCAGCCGCTCGAAGGCCAACCCGCCGGCTCACCATTCAACACAGGAGGTCTGAACAACATCTACGCAGAGTTCAAACGTCTCGCCGCCGTCCTCGGCGACCTCGTCTTCACCCTCACCCGTCGCGTCTACCTCAACACCGTGCAGCCGCAAGGCATCAAAACCTGGTCTTACCTCTCCTCCTACCTCTACGGCACCCCCGTCCTCGGCACTTTCCACGCCTCAGACATCCTCTTCTGTTTCGGACGCCTTGGAGATGCCGATGCCGATCCCATCACGGACACCATTCAAACGTACTATGTCTCTTTCGTCAACGACCTCGATCCAAACACGCTTGGCGCCGGTACCGGAAGACAGATTAATTGGCCGAATTGGACTCCCTCTAGTCCGCAATTGCTGCAATTTCAGAGTTTGAAGAATGCGTTGATTCCAGATACTTTTAGGAATGCTGCGTATCAGTATTTGTTGAAGGCGCAGTCGCAGTTTAGGATTTAAAAAAGAGGTAAAAGAAGCGCGTCGTTGGACTGGGCAGAACTTCGTGAAAGCAGACAGAAGCTCAGTCGACTTCTCTCGCTGCTTCTCCTATTTCAAGGGCTACACGCACGCTCGGGTATCATTGAAAAGTACTACTTCAAACTTTCTTCCCTTGTGCGATGAGGTCGCTTACTTTCGGCGGTAATACCAGGGCACTACGATCATTTCTCTTGAAGAATTCGACGAGAAGGCAGGCTGTCTTTTCCGGCACGTCTTCTTGGACAAAGTGTCCTGCCTCGGGGATTACTGTAAGCTGGAATTTGCCTTGCATTTGTCCGATCATCAGGTCTTTGTCAAGCCGGTCCGTGCCAGCCAGTATGAGCATCTTGGCGCCGCGGCCGGTGAGGAATTTCTGGCTCATGCCTTTGAACCATTCTTCCCACCATGGACTCGTGGCCGAGAGGTTTGTCCTCCAGATTAGCTTGCCGTTGCCGCTCGGTGATGGCACGAGAAGGGAGGGCACGGATGCTTCGGCGGATTTCTGGTCTCGAATGGTTCGGGAACGTAGATGCCATGTGATTGCTTCGTCAACGTTGTTGAAGATGCTTGGGCGAGATGAAAGATATGTTCTCATGTGTGATAAGGCTTCGATAGCTGAGCCTTCCACTACGTCGATCACACAGTAGCCGATCAGGTTGCTGCCGAAGGTCTTGAACTGCGTGGCTGCTAATGTAGTGAGGACAGCGCCGCCTAGACTGTGACCAACAAGCACACAAGGAGGCAGAGGTGACCAGCCTTGTGTGGCGGCTGTCAAAGTAAGCATAGACACTGCATCCGCGCTTAGAGTGTCGAGGGAGTAGTCGGTGATTTCCTCGGCTGTTGAGGCTGATGTGACAATCGATCCATGGCCACGTGCTTCGAGTGATAACACTCCAGCGGAAGGCAATCGCTGTCGGACTTGCTGCGCAAAGAGGGCAAAAGACAAGCCTGAGGCGCCTGCTCCATGATGACAGACGAACAGAGGTCCTTTCTTGGGATGCGTGGGTGGGGTTAGGTAGACGTGATATCTCGCGTGCTGTGAATCTGTTCGCTGCTCAAGGAAAAGTTCGTGATCGAAGTAATGCGTCCAATGTGTGGGAGGCGCGGCTTGCTCGCGTGATGAAGGTCTCACAGTGGCCACGCTTGCGGCAGATGAAGCTGAAGAGTCGGACGAGCTGTCGTCGATAATGCCTGGTGGTGATGTGCCCGTGGCAACTGCACTGGGTCTAGGCCTCGCCGGGGGTTGAAGTGGTGGTTGTTCGCCACCACGTTGTGGAACGTTGTTATTGTTCACGCTTGTCCTGAAGAGGTCTGACATGCTGTAGGAGCTTGCACGAGAGCTGGTGTTGTGGCATTGGAGAGTGGAAGGCGTGGAGGTGGCGATATGGTAGGAATGATGGTACTATGGTGCGGTGCTACACAGTGTAACTTATGTAAGCGAATGCGTTTCTACAGTTCTATTGATAGAAAGCAAACCTCAGGCATTTCTCGGCAATCGGCGGCCTTGGCTCCGATGCTTGGCAGACAGATCTTCCGAGTTCTGGGATGCTGGAACTGCAGCAGAGGCAGGCCTGTTCTTCAGCTTCACAACATCCAAGTCACACATTCAAGCGGTGTTGATACATGCGAGGCGACCATGCAGGCTGACCAAGTCGCATTGCCTTGTTCCGTTCTTTGACTTCGATTGTCGGGAGCTCGTGCCACAAGCCACAGCGCTGCTCGGTGACGGCATTGCAGTGTCTTTGATCCAGTCGCGCCAACACGCCAGCCATCCCGCCCGCGAAGCTCTACCAGTGTCTTTCTTCACGCGGGGCTTGTGAACTTTCCCTGCCACAGTAGGCAGTAGCAGACTCTGTAATCGTAATTTCCTCCTCCCATACCCTATTCCCCCTCCCATACCCTCCCTCCCTGAGTCTGTGAGAGTCGAAAGAGCAGCGGAAAGGCAATGTCGTTGTGGGGATCCTCGAAGAAGAAGGACTTCGACGACAGCGAGCAGCAACAAGAGCAGCAACACCAGAACCGAGACGAGCCTAGCCGTCCTTACAGCTCCAGACGCTCTGAAGAGCACGGCAGTATGAGAGAGCCGACGGAGAGAGATGCGCTGCTGCGCGATAGTAGGCGTCCGCCTCACGCGGATGGCTATCTGGATCCAGATGATCCAGCCGTGAGTCTGAGCGTGATCAAGGCAAAAGACATGATAGCCATACTGACTGTGCCAGGTCTCACCCTACAACCTGTGGACCGTCCGCTTCATGCGCTACCTGACCGTCTTATTCCTAGTCATCACCTTCCTCTGGTGGGTGCTGCTTCTCGTCAGCATCTTCGTGTCACCGCCAGGACTGCACACTCGAGGCTCTGGATTCTTCGACTTTTCCTTCACCACTTTGACAGCAGGCATACTCCTAACCTCGCTCCTGTTCTTCTCCTCTCCGAGCTTGGCTATGCGAGTTACGCAGGGCGTCCTTGCACTGTTCTTACTCATTGATCTTATTATCATCGTCGCTGTGCCCAGACTTCGGGGAGAGGAAGGTGCTCCCGGCATTTCCAGCGTGGCATGGGCCACTCTTATGGCTGGCTGGGCAGTTTTCACGGACCGCATTGTTGCTTGGGGCAAGCGTGAGGAGGAAGAGCGGCTTACAGGACGTCCAGAGACCAGAAGAACCCTCAAAGAATGGCTGTCGGTGCTCGCAGCCACAGTCATCCTGGTTATCTTCACCCTGATCACCATCCTTATGACTGCAACATTGCTTATTCGCAGTCTCGATGCAGGTCTGGCGTTCAGTGGCGAGCGGTACTGGGTAGATGACCACAAGTATCAAGTGCACCTCGACTGTGTTGGCAACATCACCACCGACGCTGAGGGTAAGAAGAACCCAACTATTCTCCTTGAAGCCGGGGAAGACCCAGCTGAGTATGATTTCGAACATTGGGCATACAACGCATACAAGAATGGGACAATCGACAGATACTGCTACTGGGATCGGCCGGGCTATGCGTGGTCAGACAATGCCCCTTCGCCGCACAGCGCTGGCATGTCCGCCGACAATCTCGCCGAGGCGCTCGCCATCTCTGGAGAAGAGGGTCCTTACATTCTGGTGTCTGCCGGGTATGGAAGTCTGGTGTCTCGGATCTTTAGTGCGAGACACTTTCGCGAGGTCGTTGGCATCCTGATGGTTGATCCACTGCACGAAGATCTGCTGAGCAAGCTTGCTAGCCCAAGTCGTGGCTTCGTCATCTGGGGATGGGGTATCATCAGCCCGCTCGGGATTCGCCGAATCATTGGCTCGCTGTTCTATGGTCAAACGAAGGAGGACCGTGTTTACGGCAAAGCGGCTTTCACAGGCGGCAAGTTCATCAAGGCCAAACTTCAAGAGAACTTGGTCGCATGCTCATTCACGAAGAACGAGGTGGCGTCAGCTCGGACTATCCAAGCCACCGACACGCCACTGGTGGTCGTCTCATCTGGGATTCGCGTCAAGACTGACGACGAGTGGGCAAACAAGCAACGCGACTTGACTAACATTACGGGAAAGCTTCTGGCGTGGGATGTGGTCAACAAGGCTCCTCACTACGTGTGGCAGAGCAAGTCAGGTCGAGATGTCATGGAGAAGCGTCTCGGGGAGCTTGTCAAGGCACAAGGCAAGCCCCCGAAGTAGGCTTCGTGTACACAGCACGAGGGACGATGCGTGGAGTTGGCGGAGACTTGGACCCGGCCATAGCGTAGTCGTTGTGTACGTACAGATACCAGAAGTCTTGGAATTAATCATTGGCGCGTGTTGTGGCCCGTGTCTCTCCTTTCTTTCAATCTGATGGCAGCCATTGATGGATATGGAAGTGATATTGATGGCGAGTGCCGACACGTGTGGGCGTCTGACAAGGATGTTCGGAAGGCAAGAGCAGCCGAGAGGCAGATATGCAGATTTGTCAGTCGAAGGGTTCAGGTACAACAATATGATACATATCGAACATGACAGCGCCTGCCACGCAGAGCAGTAGCATCATGGCGCTCAGGGAGCAGTTCGGAGACAGAAAGCCGCCGGACATCACTCGGAAGATTACGGCGTGTGTGGCGTGTCGAAAGCAGAAGATTAAATGCAACATGCGCGATGGGCGGCCGCCGTGCGTGCGATGCAAGAAACGTGGGCTCTCGTGTACCGTCAACCGAAGTCTGCAAATGATCCTGGAGAGTGATGCCAGCTGGAAGGAAGTGATGGAGCGGAAAATGCGGCTTCTTGAATGTGCGCTCGGAAAGCTTGCCAACCACCTTTCCATGCCGGACATTCTTGACGAGGCCGACGACGACGATGCCGACGATGCCGACGATGCCGAGAAACATGCCACCACGCAGCACACACCGCACAACTTCGAAATTGTCATGGATCCCGACTCGGGCCCAGCGGCAATCCCCGGCTCCGTCGTCTCGCCCATCGCCATACCAGGTCTGGAGAAGGATCGAGCCGAGCAAGACATCATCACGAGAGGCATCGTCACGGAGCAGCAGGCGCAGTCGTATCTCGACATCTACCAGAATCGGCTGGATCATTTCTTATACCGCATCATTGGAGACCGGAAGTCGCTGGCCGAAGTCCGTGCCGATTCTCCTCTCCTGCTGGCTGCCATATGCGCCGTAGGTGCCTTACATCTTGCCACCGCAGACTTCGAAAAGTGCTACCAGGAATTCGTCACCATCGCCGCCGCACAAACATTCTCTCGCAGAAACAACGTCGACGATGTTCGAGGCCTCTTGGTCGGCGCCTTCTGGCTGAGCGGCATCAGCTGGACGTGTATTGGAGCAGCGGTTCGCATATCTACGGAAATACAGCTGCATCGAAGTATATTCAAAGCACTGCAGGGAGAGCGCAGCCACTACCTTCGTGCGCGACTGTACTATCTGGTATTCGTGTGCGATCATCACTTCTCCATCGCATATGGACGCCCGCCCATGACACGGCAAGACGACTCGATCCGTGCAGCTCTGCAATTCCTCGAGACGGAACATGCCGTCGAAGACGACGCCAGACTCATGTCTCAGGTCCAGTTCTGGTCGGTCGGGAGCGAGATTTATCAGACTTTTGGCGTCGATGTTGACAGACCTCTCGACGCAAGCTCCATAGATCCCATCAGAAGGTTCAGCATCAGTCTGGACCGTATACGTGCCGACTGGACGCAACGCTTCCATCACAACCGGTATGTGGGCAATTATCCGAGAAAGGGAGTCGGCCTCCACTACCACTTTGCCAAGCTCTATCTCTACTCTATGGCATTTCGTGGCATTGGCAAACCAGCTTTCAAGGCTCCAGATGTTGCCTTGGATATTGATGAGCTCGCCAATTCTGCCGTGCTCTCCGCCACTGCGATTCTTAGAGCAGTCGTAAATGATACCGAGATTCAAGACCACCTCAATGGCCTGCCCACCTACTTCGACGTTATGATCGCGTTCGCAGTGGTCTTTGTGCTCAAGGTGTCGACGAAATATGCCAACTCGGTTCGCGTCGACACGAGCGAGGTGCGCACATTGGTGTCCAACCTGGTGATGGTCCTGAAGAATGTGACAGCTGAGATGCATCCTCGCCATCTGCTCGTAAGCGTGGCAAGAGGAGCTGAGACGTTGCTCGAACGAGCTTCGCAGCAGGTCATGGGAGGTCCTGTCCCGGCCAATGCTCATGTCACGATGAGCCAGCCCAATTTTGACGAGTCTCTTTTCGACATGGCAACCGACTGGAATGGCGCTTCGTTTGACAACTTTTTCATGGGAGAGTTTGACTTTCTGTCTAATCAGGATGCGATGCAAACGTATCAGCCAGATTTGAATTACAATAACATGCCACAAATGTAAATTGCTAGCATCAATGGTTCAGCACGAGATCAAAGGCATCGTAATTTCGCCATTGACGAGATTCCAGCTTGCTGGAGTGTTTCACAGGCTCTGACATGATGAGTGGAATGTCTTGCTCCGAGATGCCTCCGTGCGATCGCAGACGGTGGTCGCCTAGATTTGACACGTCGTGCTCATCCCTGCGACTTCCAATGACTGCATCCTTGGTGGAAATCACAATGAAGTTGCCCTCGCGGTCTAGGTGCAGGTCGAACTTCTGCGCTGCCTCGCGACTCTCCATGGCCACCTCGATATTCGGAAGCGTCTTGCAGAACTTCAACACATCGTCCAGGTCATTCTTCTTGGACACGTACACCCTGACGAAAGATCCAAGTGCTCCATGATGTTTGACGAATGGATCCGTGATTGGACAGATCACACGAGCGCGGCCATGACCCCATTTCTCAGCAAGCAGGTCTTCCAGGTAGAGCACATTCGGCGTTCCATCGGCGCTGCTCTTGTCGCTCATCCCGTGATCCCCAGTGATTGCCACACGAGCACCAAGATCGATCAGCTTGCCAACCTTTGAATCAAGAGACTTCATGAAGTTATTGGACTCCTCAGATCCCGGTGCGTACTTGTGCTGGATGTAGTGTGAAAGCGTCAAGTAGAAGAAATCAGCTCGATCCTCCTCTAGCAGTCTTATTCCTGCGTCCAGGACGAACATCGACAACGCTCCAGAGTATTGAGGTGGCTGCTTCTGTCCCAGCCAGCTTTCGACTCCAGCAATCCCATTCTCCTCCAGTGTGCAGCTTGCAGCTTTCTCGGCGGAGAAACAGATGGCATTACTCAATCCATGCTGGAGAATCTTGCGAAGCTTATCCTTCGCTGTGATTGCTGCCACACGAACACCTCTCTTCGACATTTGTTCAAGAATAGTGGAGCCAATGAGCAGGCTATCGTCAAGAAGCATCTTCTCCTCGCCAGTCTCCCGATCAAGGAAGAAGTTTCCCGAGATACCGTGCTTCGCTGGTGGAGCGCCTGTGATGATGGATACATTGTTTGGGTTCGTGAAAGAAGGCATACAGGACTTTGCAGTGGCGTGGAACCCATCGACCTTGAGCTTGCCAAGCACTCGCAAAATCCCATCGTCTATGCCGCGATCAAGATATTCCGGGTCGAAGCCGTCCACGCAGATAACTACTGTGGGCCTGGTGGGAAGCCGGTATTTGCGGCCATGAAGTTCAAACGGCTCCGCTCTCGAATGCGCAAGAGCCTTGATAGCACTTGTCTCGAAACTTTGCAGGTCCGGAGTTTGCATATCTGGGTTTTTCGCAAGGTCGTCAAACCGTCGCACAGCGAGCTTATTCTCAAGCAGCGGATCCTTCTGTGCCTCCTTGACTTGTTCATCGCTGAACGGACCACCCTGCATCGATCGTAAGGACCAACACCGCAAAGAAGTCAAACTCTTTGGCGTACCTGATACTTCAATGTCGTCTTGCTACTGAAACTCAATCCATCATAGTATCCTTCATCGACTGCAGTCAGATACCGTTTCGCCCAGACATGAGCTCCCACGAGCTGACAAATCTTGTCGCTGAAGCCAAGCTGTCGAAGATATGCTTCGCCGAGGACTTCATGGCTGGCTTTCCCCGCGAACGTGCCGTCTGCGAAGAACATGTCGCGTTCCTTCTCAGCTGCCGGGATCAATCTTCCGACATCGTGCAATAATGCCCCAAGCACGGTTTCTTCATCCGCGCCTGCATTCTGGGCTAGAGTCGCGGTCTGTAATGAGTGTTGCAGCTGAGAGACTGCTTCTCCGAGATAGTCGCTTTTGCCCTGCTTGAGGATTAAGGCGAACAGCTCATGGACCGTGTCTCGTGCGTGAGCTTCGATGGATGGCAGTGCTTGGACTGCCATGTTGATGAAGTTTGCGAGAGTTGAATTGTGATGCCATGGCCAGAGATAAGCCTGTGGTCTAAGTCAAGTACTCGGATGATGGAAGCTTGCGAGCTCTACGATCTGCAACTCATTTGAGGAAGCTCTGTCCTCTTACACGATCGAGGTGATGTCGGTCTCGGTGCCGTCGGCCTGAAGACCGTCTAGGTTCAAGACCGTCTACATGCTTGTTTGGATGCTTCACCTGGGACGTGGCACCTGGAGAACCCTGGTCGGTTGGAACTGCGATGCACAGGATTGGTCGGATTTGGAGGCGGAAAGAAGTCCGACTATACCGTACATACATATCCAGCTACGAAGTCGATCGACGTCGATCACCTGTATACGCCTTCATGATAAAATGGAGCCATGCTCAGCGACAAGCATGGTCTCAGACAGCAGGAAAGAACCAGCTAAGCGACATGTCTGGACTCATCCTCACCGACGAACAGGTTGCTCACTTCGACAACGAGGGCTTCCTTATTCTTAGAGCCAATGAGCATGGCCTGATCGACACTGAAGTACTGAAGACATGGACGAACGAGGTCCGCAACTTGCCTCGCGAGCAAGGTAAAACAAGAGACATCCAGCTATCCAAGATATTCTACCCAACTAACTATACCCTAGGAAAATGGATGCCATACGACGAGATTATCGAAAGCGGCGAACGTCAACTCATGCGAACCGAGAACTTCGTCGACTACCACCCAGGCTTCTCCTCCCTCCTCAACGGCCAACCCATCAAATCCCTCCTAAAACAGCTCACACGACACGACATGCTCCTCTTCAAGGACAAAATCAACTACAAGCTCGCCGGCGGCAACGGCTTCACCGCCCACCTCGACGCCCCCGCTTACGACCACATCGCAGAAATCGAACACACCACCGCCAACCTCGCCGTCGACCCTGCGACTCTCGACAACGGCTGTGTCGAAGTCGTCCCGAAATCTCATCGAATGCACGTCCCACTTGTCGAAGCCGGTCGTATCGATCCTCTTTGGGAATCTACACAGCACTGGCTACCCGTGGAGTTGGAAAGTGGGGATCTCTTGATTTTCGGAAGCCATCTCGCGCATCGCAGTCAGAAGAACAGCACGAAGCGGCCTAGGACGAGTATTTATGCGACTTATTATAATTTCGGCGATGGGAAGGGTTTGAAGGAGAGGTATTATGCGGATCGGAGGGACAAGTTTCCGCCTGATCATGGTGAGTCGAATTACACAGTATGTGTTCCGGATTTTTAGCCTTGCTGATGAGGATTTTTTCTTTTTCTTTTTTTCGCAGAACGTATCCCAGGGAAAGATTATGGTGCTGGTGTCAAGCGGTATGCTTTTGCTGCTCCTTTCACTAAGATTGACGAGGCTGCGAGGTAGATTGAGGCTTTGTGTGCGTCGATCGAAAGGAATGGTAGGAATCTTTCACAAACCGTGACGAGCAGATCTTGCTGCATAACCGGCCCGTCACCTCATGCACCCATTGCATTTTTTTCTTCAAAAGTCAATCTTCCTACGACGATATGCCAAGGGCTCCGATCATTTCCTTAGTTCTACTTTCTAAAAAGCAATCCTCACGCTATCCACAAGCCACGATCCGAAAACGTTCGCGCAATGAGTACGAATCTTTCAAGAGCTATTAATGAAGTCTGGTGCAATCGCGGCCCTTGGTCGAGTAGAACCGTTTCGAAAGAGACACGGGCTAGAAAAAATCATGCCGAAGGTGATATTCCGCTAAAAAAAAGGCAAGGTATAGGATTTTCTAGGCGGTAGTTAGAGATGAGTGAAATCGAGCGAAATAAAAACAATTTTTTTTTTTTTTTTTGCTACCGTGCCCTTTGCCAGTGATTAGCGTTTTAACTTCTTCATCTGAGAATGAGACTGCGAGATAGAGAATAGTGCTTTCTGCGTCGAAGACACGAGTAGAGAAGTAAGGGCTTTTAATATTCTATCATAAAGATGGGGACTCGAAGTGGTGTGCGGATCTGGTATTGTGTCATCTATTGCGTGAACGGATATTCTATAGTAGCCCTGAATACATAGAGAGAGAGAGAGAGAGAGAGAGGGTTATATCTCTCCGATCTGACGTATAAAATATATTACTAGGGTATATGATATTAAAGGCGACAAGACAATACTCGATGCGAGACCGGTTCTAAGTGTAGCGATAAGTTAGGGTATGATATTGGGCTCAGAGTACCCAAAAAAATATTCAGGATTCTTTTTGTGGTAGCTAGAACTACCTAGCTGTGAGAAGACGTACGATACGACTATTAGCTCCCTAAATAGACTCTTTCCCTACTTAACCGTGCCTTAGTATTCTATGCAGAAGACGTACGACTACATCTAGTACAAGACCGTGATTAGGTACTTGCCTAGGACGAAAACTCTTCCTCCTCGACCGTCCACTTCTTATCAAATGCTTTTTTTTTTTTTCATTTCAACCTCATTGAACCACAGAGCGAGCGAGCGAGCAATCTTCACAAATGATAATAATAGGTATCATATCAGCCGAGCTCATACAGTAGTAAATTTTTTTTCCTTTTTTCGATGATCATTCTCATCCTAGAATAATAATAGAACGCCGTAGCCTCTGGGTTCTATATAAGGTAAAGGAAGATCAGAGGAGGTTCAAACTGTGGGAGACATCGTTGGAATGATGTACATTTCGGATGGCTTTTATTTCCGGGAGTAAAGGAAGAAGTTTCGACATTCATTAGGGACTGGAGACATGCAAGTTGCAAAAGACGCTTGATGTTTGTCCAGAATTTAAGCTCAAGTTGTAAATCGTTAAGAAGGATGTCGTTGGCGACCTATGATATATATATGCCATACTTGGACGTATTACCGGCTATAAGAATTCCGCTCTCAAGACGCAGGAGTTTGAAGAAAAATCTAGAGGAGCATTCGCCTAGGAGCATATGATAGCTTTCTTAAACTTGGGAATTATCATTGGACTTCTTTCCTAGATTTTTTTCTCTCCTCCTCTAGGGACGCGTCTGTGATAGGAGGCCTGAGAATCCATTTTATTAGGAATCAAGGAAGCTTGGGAACGCCAGAGATCTGAAACACGGCTCGCTCAATATCGGCACGTGAAGGATTCACGCATACATAGGAGAACCGGGGACGAGGAAGGTCGCGTTAATAAGGAATCAGCAAGAGATTATATATTATTGGGAAGTCGGAGAGTCGTCCTCGGGTTTCGAATTTCGAATTTCGTCTCTGTCCATCAGGTGAAGAACGAAGCAATAATAATAAGAATCGGGGGGTATCTCTTCTCCTCTGGTTCCAACTTCCGCGCGCGGCGCGAGTCGCAATTCTATAGTTCTCCTCCATCAGTACCAGTAACATGATAGATCCTGACATAGCCACTAAATACCGGTATCATTCCGCACGCCATGCAAAATCCTAAAGCAAGGCAAAAAAAAAGAAAAAAAAAAAAAGGTCATGACCATGATCCTGGTACTCCGAGCGACTGAACAAACTTCGTGATCACTGACTATCTTTCCTGTGAATAAGGCGGTCTCTTGACAAGGTCAATGCTGTCTTCTCCATGGCTTGAATTGAGTTCCTTTCGGGCCTCGTCTTCGACGTGGACTTCGGTCGTTCTGTCTTGTCGTATTATCATCTGCGTGCTATTGTCGCTGCCGCCAGAAAGCCGTGTTGGGTCCGCTCGTCCTGATTTGATGTATGTTATGTTCTTCGGAAAGTGCGCTGTACCATCGCGGTCGCTGTTCTGCGTGCCGTTGAATGGTGTAGAGCCTTTGCGGTTGCTTCGAGCGCTCTTGTTGCCGAGCGAGTGCATGGCGTATGAATGAGCGGAGCTGTTCTGTCCATATCCAGAAACACCTTGAGTGTCGTATGTGCCCCATCCCGTATTGAAAGCTCCGACAAATGGTTTGAGCGTCGGCATTGTAGCTGCCATTAACCCGTAGTGCATTTCGACGTTGAGGCAGATGAATGGAATCACGCCCCGTAAAAGTGGCTCCGATGATCCGATCGTCTGCGACAGGAAGTGTATCCGCAGTCCTGCGGCCACGATGACGGGCAGTCTGAGGGAGAAGATCGCAACCACTGTGAATTTCCTCCTAAGATCGGTTTGAAGACCCCAGACAAGCCAGATTGGCATTGCGAATATCAGGATCTCGATGATGATGTTGAACGCCGTGATGGCTTGCCACGAGACATATTGGTTCGTGCACTGGCTGCCGACAATCTTCCACGGTGGCTCGGCTGTACATCTGATTGCCTCTGCCAGGAAAGATGTAAAGCCCCAGAGAGCGGAAAGTCCTAGCACGCTATAGCAAGCGTAGACTCTGCTCTTGATGAAGACGATGCGCGCAAGAAGTAATGCCACGGTGCATTTTGTCAGCGCATTGGTTACGATGTATAGCAATTGAGCAGCATATACGGCCTGCGATTGATGGTCAGTCCTGGGTCGATGCCTCTCGCCAAAGTACTTCGATCCCACCTTAGATGCCTTTGCTATTTGAGCCTCAGTCAAAAGTTCCAGTGCCTTGCCGAATCCAAACGATACTGCCGCAGATGCCACAATCATTTGTATCACTCCGAAGATCTATTGACATGCAATTGCATTAGCATTCGTTGTATGACGCGAGGATGGTGCGTAGTGGTACCGTGGCGATACTGCAAATGATATCGTCCTTGCCAAAAGGTCCGCTGACCGTCGCTCGCATGTACATTCGGACCATGAAACACAAAACCACCCACGTCGCCATGAGCGTACATATCGTAAGCGCAATTCCTCCATGGTCTTGATCGGTGGTGATGAAGTTTCGTGGTCCGGAGTTTAGGTCAGGCAGGATCGGGACTTCTGGCGCCGACATGGCTGATTGTGCCTTGCTCGCACAGCAGAAATCGCTGGCGGTATAGAAGCGAAGGAGGGGTCAGAGGTAGCGATGGCGGTGGAATATCCGGAAGACGAGCGGGATTTCATGGACAGCAGCAGTTCTAGGAGAGGCGTCAAAGAAGAGATGGAGCTGTCACCGGTCCGTCCAGGGAAAATGGCGTGCATGTAGTATGTACCACTCCCCACGGTGGCACCAGTTGCGACTAGCAATAGCAGAGTTTAGCCAGGACGTTGGCCCTGTGAAGCCCGACGGCGTTTTCTACTCCCATGAGATGCTGCAGATCTGCGGCTGTGCTGGACGGTAAGCTGACTCTGGTGAGCGTGTGTTCTACACTTGCGCTGGTCTGGCTAATGCCTCCTATATTGTCAAGTGAGGCACAGCTGGTATGGTCAACTCGTAGCGGTATGATATGGAAGTCGACATGCCGTTCTGCAAGGTCATAAACGAACCAGGATCTTCATTCGCCGAACGCCTTCAAAACCAGCCTTAAAATTTGGCTCCGCAAAACTCGCGTCTTCGCCGTTCGGTAAGCTTTTGCATAAAGAGCGTCAGAGGAGGCAGAAAAATTTAAAGTTCCTCAAAAAGCTTCAAAGCGCCTCCGGAGTCTATTGCGGCTCCCGACCACCGACCACTTTTTTGACAGCACAGCTTCTCATCATCATGGTGGCATGTTTCCTCCTCGTCAGCACCCATTACCTATCCCATGCTGCGTGTGAGCTACCTCGCCTCCGACAGTACCGAAGTTATAGCGTAATTGAGGCTGTTATGCGAGGTTTACCAAAGTTGACGGCAGGACGAGGCGTAGCGGCGGCCATGGGTGCGGAACTTCTGCTGACCGAGCAAGGTTACCGGCTAGTACAGCAGCAAAGACCCCACGTCGAGTAGCGACTTGAGCGACTGAGTCGCAGCTCTTGCTTGGACCGAGAAGACTCTCGGCCTTGTCCAACCGTGGCAAGTGTATACGAGTCGATCGACACTCTCCTTACGAAAGCTCTTTGCGATCTGATCTTGCTTTCCTGATTTTCGTACCTCAGCAAAGCATCGTTGTTCGTTATAACTAACCCTGGGATCTCGGTCGCCACGTGGGACAGCGCGTTGTGCTGCCTCCCGTCTCCCACCTGTCAAGTCTGGTCGAAGATCTCACCACACGCTCTCTATTTTGCGATTGAGCCCGGCGGGTAGCAATAATGTCAGCCAGGAATCCATATGACAATGAAGTCAAGAAGGTCTCGTCCCAGGTGATGGACGAGGCCTTCGAGGCCACAGACTTGCCGCAGGAGAAAGCTGGTACTGCGATGGACAGAAGAGATATGGCTCGTATGGGAAAGACGCAGGAATTGAAGGTGAGGAATGTTGTGCAAGTCGTGCAAAGAATACCAGGGCTGATAAGCAGTAAAGCGAAACTTTAGCTTCATCCCAATATTCGGGTTTGCGGCAGTACTGATGATGACTTGGGCGTCAGTATTGAGCTCGGTCAGCTACATGCTGCCAAATGGAGGTCTTCCGGCAATGATCTGGATATACATTGTCACACTGTTCGGCTTCGGGTGCGCGATCTTGTCCATGGCTGAGATGGCATCAATGGCACCAACGAGTGGAGGACAATACCATTGGGTTTCCGAGTTTGCACCTCCGTCTTTCCAGAAAATCCTGAGTTATCTTGTTGGCTGGTTTTGTGTTTTAGGATGGCAAGCAGGAATTGCAGGCCAATGTTTCACAGTGGCGACGCAGGTTCAGGGCTTGATCGTGCTCAACGATGCGACCTACATTCCAAAGCCATGGCACGGCGTCCTCCTTACGATTGCCACAGCCTCAGTCTCAGTCGTATTCAACAGCTTCCTCGCCCGCAAGCTACCGCTCCTGGAAGGTCTCATTCTGATTCTCCTGGTATTCGGCTTCTTTGCGATTCTCATTCCGCTGTGGGTCTTCGCTCCGAAGCAATCCAGCGCTGCAGTATGGACAGAATGGACGCAGATCGCTGACTGGCCATCAATGGGTGTTGCCGGACTGGTCGCCTTCACTGGTCCCATCTACGCCCTTATTGGTCCAGATTCTTGCGTGCACATGGCTGAGGAGGTCAAAGATGCTTCGCGTACCATTCCATGGGCCATGGTGTCGACTCTGATCCTCAACGGCGCGACTGGTCTCGTCATGGCAATCACATTCGCCTACTGTATTGGACCCATCGACGCCGCTCTGACCCCTGCGTACAACTTCGCCTTCATTGGCACCTTCTACAATGCCACTCAGTCGCACGCGGGTGCAACGGTGATGACGTGCATCATCACCGTCATCACCCTCTGCTCAGCCATCAGCAACGTTGCAACTGCTTCGCGCCAGATGTTCGCCTTCGCACGAGACAATGGTCTGCCATTCGCACGATTCATTAGCTACGTGCGTCCAGGCTGGGACATTCCGTTGAACGCCGTCATGATATGCTTCACCTGCACAGCACTGCTTTCCCTGATCAACCTGGGCAGTATCGTGGCCTTCAACGCCATCCTCTCGATTGGTGTCGTTGCGCTGTTGACATCTTACATGACATCCATGGGCTGCATCCTCCTCAAGCGTATCCGGGGAGAAGAGCTGTTGCCACGCCGCTGGAGTTTGGGAGTTCCTCTTGGCTGGTTCTGCAATATCTTCGGACTGGGCTATATCATCATCGCGTACATCTTCGGATTCTTCCCACTGTTCAACCACCCGACACCAGCAACCATGAACTGGGCTTCGGCTGTGTATGGAGGTGTTGGAATCCTGGCCACCATTTATTACCTGCTATATGCACGCAAGACATATGTGCCGCCGCGCGCGCGGTTGGCCAAGGATTTGTAGCGCCACGTAGTACTTGCAGTATTTAGCAAACAGAATATGAGTCCATGAGTTCAGATTAATATAATGTTGAGGGCGTTTTCAGGAGTTGGCAGAAGAAGTCAAAGTCGGACCTGCCTGATCCTTGCATCGCGACTTCCCGATCGAGCCAGCATGGCACAGACCTGGTATTCTATTCCACGATGAGCGTGTAACCATACCATCTTCATCTTCACCACCGATTTGTCTACACATATTGCTGCTTGGACCAATCCGCATACGTGAATGCCGCCTCTAAACGCCATCGCCATGCATCGCCGGCGCGCTTTACGCACAGCCAGATGTAATCCCACCCACCCCAAGCCTTCTCGTTCTATAATGCCGCGTCTATTCTTGCACCCCTCGTCATCATAACCTCTTCCTATACAATTCACCGCCGCATCCTCGTAATCGCTTCGCAGCTTGTTCGGGAGTGATGTCTCGCTGAGGCTCGGCCATCATTTCATAGCCGACCAAGAACTTGCGCACTGTCGCGCTTCGTAATAAAGGTGGGTAAAAGTGTATGTGGAAGTGCGAGCACTCAATCTCCTCGTCTGTTCCAGTCAAAGGCGCTTGGTGAAGTCCCATGCCTAGTAAAGGTAAGCCGATTTCTTAAACATGGCCTTCACCACTTACTGTATGGGAAATTGGTCTCAAAAAGATTGTCGTATCTCCTGGTGATCTCAGCAATCGTCTCCGCCAAATCCTCTTTCTCGGTTTGGCTGAAGTCGACAAGCGCTCGTTTGTGACTCTTTGCAATCACCATGATTTCAAACGGCCACGTTGCCCACCAAGGACATCCTGCCCAAAAGCTCTCGTTTTCAAAAACAGTTCGCTCACCACTTTCGCTTTCTAGCTTGGCATAGTCCACAAGAAGATGCGATCCATTCTGCTCTCTTCGGTATTGCTTCAGATTCTGGAGTTCTAGGCTTGGCTCTTCCGGCAAAGAAGTTGTCGTCCATATCTGACCGTGTGGATGAGGATTCGAGCATCCCATGGCAGCGCCCTTGTTCTCAAAAATCTGCATGAATCGATATTGGTCCTTTGGTACTTCAATTGAAGTGCCGTTTGGTAATGCGTTGGATTTCGCTGCTTTGGCGAGGGGTGAATGGGGGTCGAGATGTGATGTATAAATTTTGGTCCACGTATCAATCACTGGCAAGATGTCTTGAGGTGGCATATCAGCCAGCGTGAGATTGTGTGCAGGCGAGAACGTTATCACATAGCATTTTCCCTGTGTGCTTTCTGCTCGTAATAATCTTGAAGCGAGTGCTATTTGAGTAGGTTAGCTGGGCCTCGGGTCTTCTCTGTCCATATCTCACATACTGCCATTTTCCTTTGGTGGATGATATTCTGCTTGTTCTTCCTTGACGGCCGAATAATCGTTTACGAAGACGAAAGTCCTCTTATAATCGGGGTTGGTGTCGCCTTGAGCACGTTTATTCCGAGGACACAGATAGCACTGAGGACCTATCAGCCCTACCGCATAGCCGCCAAGACTCACAAGCTCATACATACTGCTGGATCGTATTCTGGCAAAACATTTTTGCTAGGCTCTTCCTGCTGCCCTTGCCATGGCCGCTTTGTCCGATGCGGTGATACTAGCACCCACGAACCTCGGAGGGCATTATATCGGCGGTGGGAGATATCGTCGAGGATGTTGTCCTGCATGCTGGGAGCGTTCAGACCCTCAGCGTGCGAACCGATGGGCGAATCGGCGCGTGTAGGAGCTGACATGAAGGTGTTAGGGAGATCGTTCGAGGAGTGAACCTGGTGCATAGTGGTGGTGGAGGTGGGATATCAAGTGGTAGGTACTAACGAGCTACTAAACCGCTGGCTCAGGCACGCTGCGATAAGCGCGGCAGACGTATATGTATCCGCTCTCTCCAGGCGAGTGCTGCTTCAACGAATGGCTTGAGCGACTACGATGCCGCCGCTGGCGCTGTCAACTAGAGTAGAGGCATGCAGAAGGCGTATGTGTCAGGACAATAATCGGGAATCGTCTTCACCAAGTGTTTACGGTGGTGCTGATTGGAGGAAGTTCGTGCGAAAGTCTCTCTCCACATGCCCCTCCACTTCCCGCAGCCTTTTCCAGCCCCTCAACCTCGACAGAACTTGCCGAGATTCTGGCCGACTCAATGGCTTCACAGCGTGGGAGCTGGTATGGCTGTGACCGGGAGAACGTTGCATTGGGAAGATTGCTTTGGAGAACCACAGAGAAATGTGAGATGCGTGCCGACAACGCCCTTGTACGGGTCATCTCTCACCGAGCTTCCATCTCATACCGAGGCTTCAGCAGAGAAGATCAGCTCAAGATTTCGTCACAGCAAAATACAACAAAACATACAGATTCGCTCTACCCTCTATCAAATCGCCGGTTGAAACCCCTCAGCCTCGACTTTCCACTCCTCAGGAAATCGTGGCCCTGGATTATACTGCCATCCTCCAGCCATCATCGCAACAGTCCAGAGTAGACTCGATGCGCCCGGCATATACGGTGTTGGCACTCGTGGTCCACCTATATGATACCCGGCATCGTCAAACTGGAATCCAGGATCGACCAGGAACTCGACTGCTTTCTCCACGTCGCCCATTCTTGCGGCGTTCATGGCCAACATAGGAAAGTCCCATCCGTAGGAGTACGTAAAGTTCCAAGTCTCATACACCTTGTCAACGGTCGCCTGCATGACAGACATGTTGAAGTCAGCCCCGGGTGGAAGCCAGCCATAGGTCATCAGCATGCTTTGGTGGTCTTCCGTGTAGCTTGTATTGTGCCACATGTCAGGTATGCCTTCGTAGATCACGTAGACTCCGTCTTCTTGCGGCAGAGGTGCGAGGTGGTCCATCACATGCCGCCATTTCGTTGGAGCTTGTTTACCTTGCCTCGCTTGCCATTTGAGCGCAATGTCAAGCGCGAAACGCCAGTATGCCAATTCAAACGCCGCATTTCGAGTCTCGTTGGAGATCGTGTTCTCACTGACTGGGTACATTGGTGGGCCAAGGTCGTAGACTCCAGTGGTCTCGTTCCAGTAAGCAAAGTCTGAGAGATAGTCGGCAGTCTCTGTCAAGATGTTGTCCCATTTCGCCAAAGTGTCATCGTGAGGGAACGATCGCCATTCGTATTCGGCGAGATGCATCGGATTCGGCTGTTGCCAAATAAGCAGGCTGTTGAAGTCTCCCGGAGCACTACGACCAGAAGGATCGCTCATCTTGCCCCATTTTGCGCCTTTGTATCCCGCGTTTTGAGCCCTTTCAATGCTCGTCGGCAGAAAGCGTTCGTAGATGCCAGGCATTGAGCGTTGGAAAAGATCCCATCTATCCCAGCGAGCCCACTGCCCGACGTTCCAGGCAAACATCTCGACATGAAACTTCCCATACCATCCGGTATTGACCAGGCCTGATTCTTGCGGTGGATCAGAGCCGGCATTGTTGACGGCTAGGTTGTACAGCGACTGGACGATGCGACGCTGCAGCTCCATGGCAGTGGTATTTTGCGAGGACGTCAAGTCGATAAATGCGCCTTGCTCCCAAAAGGTGCTCCAAGCATTGATGCTGTCCGACCTGATGGAGTCGAAGGAGGAGCCAGAGTTCGCGCCCTCGTAATCAGAATGCCATGAGACTGTGAAGTGTAGAGAATCCGTATTCTGAGGCTTGAGAAGGTATTTGTGATCGTGTAGACTTTCTCGTGAAAATGAGGCAGCTTGCTGGTTCCAGCGGACGGTTGTAAAGTACGTGGTTGCATCCATTTCGTGCTCTACGCGAGCTTCCTTTAGACTTTGCTGAACTATCTGGGTGGTATGATTTGCTGTAGCGTTGTAAAGGCCAACGAAAGGCGCTTCAAACTTGGACTTGTCAGTAGCGTATGGGAAGTCGAGGAAGATACCGAACGAGGCATCTCTGAGCAGGTCCGAGTCAATACTTATAGCAACAGTCGATGAAGCCGGATCAGCTATAGTCCTGACATTCACCTCACTGCCGTTCCATCTGAATGATGAGGATATGGAGCCATTGTAGAGATGCAACACCTGGCTTTTGTCTTCCAGATCCGTTTCGTCCACGCTATGCTCTCCGAACCAGAGTCCGATGCGGCCGACATTGACTCTGTGCGGATTCGCAATCATCCATTGAGTGATATTTGCCTCTGCAGGATTGGGCTGGTCATAATTCACCAGTCTGCCATGCGTCCATAGGTCAAGGCCCGTATAATCGGATGGCTGGGTCTGGTTTGGCGTGGTTGGCAACGAAGAGTTGTGCCAACACCAGGTAGTGAGAGTGTTGTACGGCAGGAAGGTCTGTAGCCCAGTGATATCTGCGCCGAAAGCGAAGTCTCCATTGCCCACCTGAAGAGGTGTCGTATCATCGGAAGCTGTGCGTTTCGGGTTGAACTGTTCGACAACTGCTTGGCGATTTATCTTGGCAACAGCCTTTTCCACGGCGAGCAACAAGAGCGAGATGGAGGAGGCGGCGAGAAGCATGTTGGACCCATATTTCGCTAGACGCTTGTGCGCTTGCGTCGATGTATTCCGCCATATGGATCTTATTGCGATGTTATGGTGTCGAAGAGAGGAGAAGGGAAATTAGCCGGCCGGCATCTCGATTCTCGTTCAGGCGGAAACCTAGCCACTCCATACCGATCCGTATCCTTAATATCCTTGCTCGACCGGATATCTACCGGCGCTCGCCTACATCTCCGCAGCTATTTTGCTGCCTCTAATGCACTTCTTCACACGTCTATACTGCATCCCCGCTTCCTTGTCCGTCATGGCGAGATGTGTTAATGCGAAGACGGAGCACATGGCCGCTAGCTGTGCGCAGTCTGTCGTGCCCTATGGGGGTGACAACAGTAGGGTGTGCTAGAAGCCATATGGCAAGTCCATTCCATGACTTTTCCCTTCAAATGCTGCTTCCGGATGCCTCCAAGTCATGGCTTTCCTGAAATTTGCTACTGCCTACTTCCTTCTAGCAGCCTCGTCTTCTGCAACTCACTCACCAGCGTTTCCAGGCTACCATAACACAGAGCCCGGTTGGGAGATTCTGGTTGGCAGACAGAATACATCTGTCAAGCCGGCATGGATCTCAGACAATGGCGAGCTTAATGGCGGACGCGGCACCGTCGACATTACGGACATCAACGAGAGGATTACCAAAGTCTGCGTGAACACGACGTACGACTTTGTCGGCGCCCATTTCACGGCCAACGAATCCGAAAAGTTCTTTGGTGTTTGGGAGTATCCTTTCGAAGGTAATTTGGACAATTCTGGCATCTCATTCGACTTCAAAGGCGTTGGCTATGCCGAAGGCGTCAACTGGGCGAACGCTCGCGCGCCATTCTTCTTCTCTGATGCCGGATGGGCTGTCTACGCCGACACTCTGGCCATGGGGTCTTTCAACTTCAGCGTGTCAGGCCATGCACAATTCATATTCAACACCAGCAGTCTGGCCTTTTACATCATCAAATCTGATCATAAGAATGGTCATAGCCTCAAAGGCATATTAGAGGACTACGCCACAATAAGCAATACGATTGGCATGCCACCCGACTCGAGTTTTGGCCCGACTTTCTGGAGTGATAACTTTGAGCAGGACTTTCATGAAGGAGTGACTAATGCGGAAGAGAACTACTACGATGTTGTGAATCACTTGTACGACAACAAGATCCATGCGACATCGATGTTTGCAGATCGGCCATACGGCACTGGTAACTACAGTTTCGGCAATTTCGACTTCGACCCTGTCTTCTATCCAAACCCTGAGCAGTTCATCGCCAATCTGTCCTCCTGGGGCTTCGATTTTCAAGTCTGGGTAGCAAATCGTGCTTTCTACCAGACCGATCTCTTCAACGCGAGTGACGAGAATGGCTGGCTGTTCCCTGGAATTAACCCAATCTTCTTCCGTGGTCCTGCGCTCAACCTCAGCATACCTGAAGCGTACGAATATTTCAAGAAAGGTCTGGAGTACTTCCCTTCGGTTGGCGTCAAAGGTTACAAGATCGACCGAGGAGAGGAAGAAGAAATGCCAGGTAAGAGAAAAGCTACTAATTATATGTCCGATGATGCTGACGAGTTTTAGTATACGAGCAGAATGTTCAGGTGGCTCTGTTTGAGCAATTATGCTACGAGACGATGATAGAGAAATGGGGAGAAGAAGTTTTCTACAATTTCGCTCGCAGCGTGGTCGATAGATCTCGGTCAACCACGGCAGTCTGGAATGGCGATAGCTGGGCGAACTTCACCGGCCTTGCGTATACTGTGGCTAGTGGGATTCGATCAGGCCTTATCGGATTCTCTCAATGGGGCAGCGACACGGGAGGATATATTCGCGTATCGGATCAACCCAGCGAGGAAGTATGGGCCAGATGGATGTGGTTCAGCGCTTTCTCGCCCGTGTACGAGATAATGATTGGCACGAATCACACGCCATGGTATCCACCGTACAGCAACGATCTTGTGAGGGTACTAAAGCAGACGACTGACGTGCACCACGAGCTGATGCCGACTATCAAATCGTGAGTCTCCCGAGAGTAATGTGACACCAGCTACTAGATAGCTCGCTAATCGTGTGGTTACAGATACACATACCAAGCACATAAGACCGGCATTCCGGTAATGCGAGCCGCCTTCCTGGAAGCACAGGGTGATCCTAAAGCTTTCGAGATCAAGGACGCATACTTCTTCGGGGATGACCTGTACATCGCGCCCATTGTCACTGCTGGTGGCGAGCGATCAATCTACTTCCCGAACACAGGACGCAGGTATCTCGAATACTTCGAAAAGACAGAGCTTCATGAAGCGAGCACGACCAAAAATGTCTCTGTGGACACGAAAGCTATACCAGCGTATGTATTGGAGGGTGCCATCATCGTCAAAGGTGATATTTTTCAAGGCAACAACAAGTGGACGAAAGACTGGAAGCCTTTCCTGACCATAGAGATCTATCCATCGCCAAAAGTGGAGGCCAAGCAATTCAGCTACTATACCGGCAGCGACACCGAAGTCATGATCAATGTACGGACGGACGCTGCGAAAAGAACTGTGAAAGTGGAATATGGTTCATTGGGTGTCGAAGGTACGATCGTATTGTTCACGAAGTACGGCAATATGTCGGTCGGTTTATCCGCCGAAGGAGGTACAGCAAGCTTTGAGAATGTGGCGAGCCTCTTCGATGACTAGTGAGTGGAAGAAGTGATGTTTCTCGTCACGCCTAGGAGAAATCGACGACGGGGGTTGGAAGCAGACTTTGATAAATCGATAGAGATGATCTGACCTACTACCAGAACTTCTAATGTTTCATCGCTCACTTCATCAAGGTCTCGATGGCCTAGAACACAATAGAGAAGGTGAAGTTTCTCGATATAACCAGTGTCATTCACGTCTTTCACCTTTGGGTCATAGCCGATGCGAGAATTGCCAAGTCCAGGCTCTTTCAATGCTGTGAGCAGGAAAGGAGCCTGACCTCACCCGGGCGAGATCCGAGAGTATTGATAGAACAGCCAATTCACACTTCCTGCATTCCAAGCGAGGCATCTTGTCTGCTCCATTGTGTTCCTAGCTTTTGAGGTCGATACAAGGTCGATGCCCGTTCCAAGGCCGATGTGCGATGAGGTGCCAGCAAGCTCGGTATGAGAATGCGCTTGTGTTCCAGCCTCCCTTGGTCTTGCTGAATGCGCGTCTTGCGGGTTGGCGTGAATATATTTCTCGAGGACTTGGCGACAAATACTGGAATCAGCAACCATGCAAGGGCTAGCTAGCCTTTATACTCGTTCGGAGCCGTGACTTGGCTATGAAGCGCGGTATATGATAGCAGGTAGGCTCATAGATCGGTGGGTTCGCGCATAGTAGCAGTGGAAAGAAGGGAGAGAGATACAGAAGGTCTGTTGGAATCGTGAAAGCTTGGCACGGAGCCCAGTCCAGACTTCGGCCTGGCTAATCTTCACACATCCAATATCCAATCTTCCAAGCATATATTCGTATACTCCGTACCGCCAGCCGATTCCGCTATGCCGTTCGAGATCTACGCAGCCATCGCTGTTCTGGTCGTTGCAACCGTGCTGCGTGTGTGGTAGCGCGGCGTCGTCAGCGCACGGTCAAAGGCAAGAAGATAATCACCACCGATCAGGTTCGAATGCCGCTGGACAGGGCAATGAGGTTCCGAACAGAGCAAGTAAGAAAATGGAAACAGTGTCCAAGAGAAGATCATGGACGCAGCACGCGCGTACGAACAGCCGTTGTGTCCAGCGTGACGCCGTAAAGGTGAACACCATCATCCATCAAGTAGAATATTGCTGGATGAAGATGTACCTATACATCGGTCATTCAGAGCTCTCCCCATAGTACATAAAGGGAATTCACATGCCGTAAAAGTATAAAGCACCGAGAACAAGGAAGGCCTAGCTACAGTAAGTGCCGTTGCGCTTATATACCAACAACACCAACTCTACCAACACTACGGAGTAACTCTACTAACCTTTCCTAGACAACCTCTCTATCGATAAGTAGGCCTATAATCTTCTTAAAGCATTGGAAGCTCTTTCTACATTGAACATTCTTTGTGCATTACTTCTTCTGCACTACTCCGTACAACCTATCGCAATGTTAACAATACGTACCCTACTAGCGCTTGCCTATGCGAGGTTCGCCTATTCTCGCGCCAAATGATTTTAGCAAGAGCTTTCTTAGTTAACTTGCATTAAAGCTCCGTATGGGCCTGCCAATGTCGTACTCACGGCTCTTTACGCGGTTGTCTAAGCGTCACGTCGACTCAAGAAGCTTGTAACACCGCCAATGGAGTTATTAGCAATAGTGGCACAAGTAATGTACAGGTATAACACCTTTCCATATTGTATCATATAAGAGTTTCACTGACGCGCTATAGTGTGCTGGAGCCAACAATGCCCTATTCGACAGGGCATGTAAACAACTTACAGGTTCATATGATGATTGCCCAGATCTAGCGTCGACTTGCGGCAACAAGCAGTAACCTCTGCCACACCGCGTTCCCCCCTAGCCGGGCCATACAGGGACTAGACAGCCCTGTATGGCCTCGGACGTGGGGAGAGGGTGTACGAAGGTTGCTCGGAACAAGTAGGGCTAGTCTTATTATTATATACTGTATGCTTCGACAACAAGGATGGGGACCTGCTCTTAGTCAGGTCAACCTTGATTGAAAAGTTACTGCGCCCTCTTCGCTTATACGAGTACGTACATACGATGGTAAAGACCTCCACTGTGAGCTCTTTCTCCCATTCGACTTCTCCATCGGCCAGTCCATGAGTGAAAGAGCCGACATTTGACCATCATGGGTTCCATCGATCAAACCTACGGAGTGTTTCGCTATGTCGAAGCCGACCTTTCCATGAAGGCGGAAGACCGTGCCATATACGCACCACCAGCACCGAAGCGCATTAAAGAGGAGACACTGCCTTTGCATAACTTTTGGACCTCAGACGAGGTTGCCAAGGGCAATGAAGGCCTCGATGTTCAAGCCTTCACGTATATCAATCATGACTCAGCCCTGTCTGGTGACGAGTTCTTTGAAGGGACTAACTGCGAAGACGTATATGCTCCGGAATGCATAGATCTGATTTTGAAACTCACAGGAGCGAAGCGCGGTATTGCTCATGACGTTGCGTTTCGGAGGGACCTGGCTACGAACCAGGCGGACTTATCCTTCGTGCCGCACAGAGGAGGAGCCATGGACCAGGCGATGGCGAAACTTCCCAAAGATCGACTTCTAGGTATGATGCATCAGTTGCAAGACGTTAATGCTTTTAGCTAAATTGCGGTCGTACTCAGTCAATGGCCGAGAGGGCAAAGGTCCAAATGAGCCAGCTCGGCAAGCACATGTGGATATGACGCTAGAGGGCTTCCGACGTACCTTCCGCTATGCTCGACGAGACATCACCGCTGCAGCGCAGCATATCATCGAGGCGGAAGAACTCAAAGCTGCGGGTCACGATGTCAAAGTGCCACGTTACGCCAGCTATAGTGTTTGGCGTCCACTCAAGACTGTCAAGCGTGATCCAATCGCTGTCCTAGACTGGCGTTCCGTCGATAAAAGCAAAGATATCCAAAAGACTGAGAACCGAATCCCAAGCGAGATCAATGCCTCAGGCGACTATATCATCGAGGCTTTGGCTGCTGTGCCGCCTGAGCATCCTGAGCAGCATCGATGGTATTGGGTTCCAGAGCAGAAGCCGGATGAGGTCCTAATCATCAAGTTTGCGGACTCTGCTGCGGAGGATAACAAGGATATTGCGGAGTTCTGCTTGCATGTGAGTCCGAAAATTCCAGGAACCGAGGATGAAGAATGCCGGCAAAGCGTCGAGTGTCGGGTATACGCCTTTTGGGAATAAGAGATTCCTTCCACGAGGTCTGAAGCAAGGAAAAACAGAACGCGAGGATCAAAAGCGTGGTGTCGTGATTTCTACTAGACTGTATATTCGACCACAATCTCCCCTTCACGACCAGGGTGCTCGAAGCCTTTGACATACATCTCGAAAAGCTCTGTCGATATTTCTAAGGCTGAATTAGCATCGATCTCCATCTCTCTCCTTCGTTGTATCCTTCCCCAAAGCACCTCACGAGGTACTTTCAAATACACAAGCACCCACTTCCCGCCATTCCTCTCCACGATCTGTTTGAATTCGTCTCGGTCTTCCTTGGCATAGAAAGATCGGTCTAGAATCACATCAGACTTGCCATGGGCGAGGAAATTTCTGAGAGACTGGCGAAAGATGACATCTGCTTCGTCCTGGTGTTCACTATACTTGTCTGGATTGTAGTCGATGTTCCAGATGCCGTGCCGTGATGCTACGATCTCGTCGATGGACAAACGTTGCATGCTAGGGTTTTGGCGCAGAAGTTCTTTGGCGAGTGAGGTCTTGCCGGAACCTGCTCATGCATGAGCCAATGCCTTTCTATATGATGAATGGTGTACGACTATTGTACCTGCTATGCCGCAAGTCATTACGACTACTGGTCTTGGGTCTTCGGGAGACCTTTGCAAGGATGGTAGAAGTTCATGGACGACCTCTTGCGGGCTGCCCTGTCGAATGCTCATCATATTTGTGTCGAGGGGATAGGACCGAATGAGGCCAGAAGGATGTTTTATGTTGGGAGAAGATATAACTCGAGATGGAAGTACCAAGACCACGTACCGCATGACTCATCTCACATTATATCGCTTTTTGCGTACGCCTCTTGCACTCGGGCCTGACCAAGACTGTAGGTACTTACGACTACTTCCAGATCTTACCATCATGGACCGCGACGCAGTGCCTGACTTTTGGATCGTACATCCTGCCTTCGACGAAAGCTGTCATACCTTCTCGGTTTATGGACTGCAGTGTCTGTATTGTACTGCCCGAGAACCATGCAACATGGCTAGTTATGAGCAGATTCGGCACCTCCTCTTCGCCTTTGCTGAGGTCCGGTAGGAGGGGCGTAGTACCGGGTCCGCCAGGCTCCGTATCAAGGACATCGGTAGCAGCTCCAAAGATTCTGCCCTCGCGGAGAGCAGTGGCCAGCGCAGCTTCATTGACAATGCCGCCTCTAGCCATATTGACCAGCAGCGCATCTGGTCGCATCATCTCAAGCTCAGCTTTCCCGATCAGATTGATTGTGTCCTGATCACGCGGGCATACCAGTACTATGGTGCTGCTTTCTTTGAGAACGTCCTCGAAAGGGACTCGATTCCATCTGATGTCAGCAGCGCCTCTCCGCTCGGCGATCAGAACCTGTCTGAAACCGAGTGCTTTAGACAACTTCTCGATTCGCTTGCCGAGAGCACCATAGCCAATGATGCCAAGAGTTTCCTGCTTGCATCCGAGCGGTGGTCCAGCAGGCCAGACCTTTTTGGTGAGACTGTTTGTCTGTATCCACTCATCGCTGGTTTTCACATTCCGATCAATGACTGCAACTCTCTTGCGACTTGCAAAGTACAGGGCTAGGAAATGCTCGGATACTGCATCAATGTTTGCACTAGGTGCGTTGATCACACTGATGTTCCGTCTGGCGCAGTATTCCTTATCAACCCAGCCCATGCCTGTTGCAAGGACTGCCAGCAGTTGAAGATGAGGTGCAGAATCCATGTCTGATGGTTTCACATCGATTACATTCGAAATGACAATCGTAGCTGGCTTGATTCTTTCCTTTATCTCGTCCGGACTGGTCTTTTGGTATTTGTCCATTGTGTAGTCGAATGGCAGCCTTGCTAACGGTAGATGGACTGCTTCTAGAAACACAATGTGATGGTGCCGGTATCCGGGTGGAAGAGGCCGAGGCTGTTGAATCAGCCATTGCTCTTCGCCATTAGTCGTGGCGGTTGCAGAGTTGGCCATACTGTCGATTGTGTGGCCACCAAGAAGGCCGTCTCGATTGTTGGAAAGAGGAAGCAGATGATTGTTGAAGGTTGTGATTGACAAGCATTTAGCTGAGCAGCGGCCGAATCTCGGCCCGTTGGAGCCACGTACAGTACTGCCGTCTTGGCGATGGCATTATTCCAACATCACCTCCTTCGCGGTCGACATTGCTCTCTTCCGCATTGAGAAGGGAACTGGCGACGTCAGAAACTTATTGGCGGATCACAAGAAATCTCAAAGCACGCGAGCACGGCGAGAGCATTCCGCATACTTTCGTCCTCTATTTGCTGTGCCGGATCTCGCGGAGAAGGATCGTGTCAGCAACGCCCAGTACTCATACCTTTCAGGGCGGGATTCAAAATGGCCCACAATCTGCAGACAGATCTTGAGACTCAGCGTCAGAACTCGCGAGTAAGGCGAAGGTACGCGGGTCTTTGGCGAGTCTGCAAAGCATTCAGAATCAATGGGGCAATTTGAGTGCTCTGAGAAGGAGCAAAGATGCAGTCCAAGGTATTGGCAAGATGCAAAAACCGGGCTATACCATTGCTGTACCCGTGCCAAGACACATATCCTGACCGCGGACCGCTCCATTGGTGAATGCCTAGCCGTCAAAGCACGATAACCTGCTGCTTTTGGCGCGGTCTTTCTCCGACCAAGCTATCTGCAACGGCGATGTGCTGGGGCATTTCTTCTGCAAAAGTGCTATCCCTGCCATAGGTCCAACGGGCATCGGTCGCTCTCAAGCACCAATTGAGATCTAGTCTTGGTGGATTACGCCGGGAAGTCCGTGATATGTAAGCTTCACCTGCATCGACTGTGACGAAAGAAATGCAAGCAAGCTCCGTATGGTCCGCATATTCATAAGTCGCGTGCATTGCCATTGAGGCGTGGCGCCAGCTCGTTGACTCTTTGCAGCTTACAGCTCGCAGCCCAGCGTCAATCAATCTCAAGCATGTCTTCCCGAGCAGTAATCGCATCCCTGGTGGCCATTGCCACTTTAGCGACCGCACAGAATGCCACTTTGATGAAGGGACCAGGACCGTACCCTTCTGGCGAGGCCTCAAGATTTTCAAATGCCAGCGCTCAGGCAAGCAAGACTGTCCAATTTGCTCTCTGGTATCCGTCACAGACGAATGACCCAGCGCCGACATGGAGCTGGGAGACGAGAATCGAAGAAGGCACTGTTGAGGACTCCGATGTCCCCAATGCAGTTCAACTTAATACTGTGTTCTCTTTCTCATGGGGCGACGGTAGCTTAGCCTCCGCTGCAGCGCAGCACATTGGACAGCTCGATCCGCAAAACTTCTGCGTCACCGTAGTCGACAGCCTCTTTCCAGCACGCACGACAAATGCTTACGATACCGACACCGAAGATCATGCCAGCGATGGTAGCTGTTCTAAACCTTTAAGAGGTCGATGCTTAGACGCCATCAACGACGCATTCGCGAAGGCCGATCCGGATGAGAATGGATGCCGCGGCGGAAATCTTGACTTGTCCTCAATCCATCAATGCGAATGGAGCTTTGAGCATCATTACTCAGCGTCGACATACAGTAAGTACGTCTATGGTCGAGCCAACGTGCAAGTACACTGAAACTCCTTAATTAGATCTTCTACGCAACTCCACAGCAAACCAAGCGGCCAACGACACTTTCCCGCTTCGAAGCGGTGAGGGTTTCGCGCACATCACCAGCGACACATACGACAGCTCCAACCAGACTCTCGTGACCCAGCAAGAAGGCAAGCTACAGATGATTATTATCGATTCAGGAAATGTCCGTCAACCCTTGTGCATGCGCGTGAATACTGATAGGGATGCGCGTGGATACTCTACGGGAGCGCTTGGCAACTCTGGAAACAACGCTGGCATCAACTTCTGGCTTATTGGCGCAGCTGGAATCGCTGCTCTTGCTTACATGCTTTAGAGTGACCGTGTATCGGTCGATCACCTCACGGTAAACGAGGTAATGAAGAGCAGTCGCCTGAGGCTCGTCAGCACCAGTTACAGAGCATGGGCCGCAGGAATGTGACACGTTTAACAGATGTACATATCAATGAAGTTATGCCATGTACTAGATACCACCTCATGAAAGATAAGAGTATAAGCTTAAAGGTCCTTTTTGAGGTTCAGCGATCACTAAACACTCGCTACATCGTATCGGGCGACCTAGCTCAGCTTCAAGACATGTTCGTCGTCGTCCGGGAAGCCTTCAACCCTTGAGATGAGCAGCAGTATATCCCCGTTTGCCGCACATGTCTGCTCAATGGACATCTTTACCCACCCGCAATGCAGGTTTTCACAAGCTTATGATCCAAGCCCAAGCCGTTCTTCGTATGCTTTATGCGAGCCATGTAAACTCTGACATGGTCTGGCCGAGTTCTTTAGCATCGCGGAGTCGAACAACATGACAGAGCCGAAGCATGATGCTCACCGAGAAGCAAGCACTGCGGCTCTTCGGAAAGAGAGCTGTTCTGCGTTCGCACGCCTTGCTTGCGTGCTTCCAGTGCTCCGTGCTTGAGCCGCCGTATTCTCCCACCATGATCGCATCGCATCACAATGCTCTGCTAGATTCCGAGATCTCCTTGGCATAGCCAACGAGGCAGGTGCCGGCTGTCTTTGCTTTGTTGCTCAGAGTATTGATCCACAGTCTTGGCACGAAGAGCTGTTTCGAGGCACTGCATATCGACAGCATTGTGCGACTTTCCTATGAGCAGGTAATTGCTAGATTTCTGAAGCTGGCGCAGAGACGCCGATCGGGCCTTTTAGGAAAGGCGATATCGGGTGGCTGCTAAAATTCTCCCGGTTCCTATTGCGCAGGTGCTAACATGTTCTCCTCAAGTCAGTCGTCGCGGCGCTACCTGAATCTCATCGTCATCCGTTCGATTCTCACTCCTGGTCTCCGTGACAGAGTCTTTGCAATCGATGACTTCGAGTTTGCTCGGCGATTCTGACGTGTTCTTGGAAACGGGATCTTGGTGTTTGCTGACGTCCCAAGGATGGGCTTTCCAGCAGCCTTCTGGAAATTCTTCTTCGCAACTGAAAACGCGAAATGGATTTCGTCGCCTTTTCAAAGCTGGCTCCGGGTATGGAGTTACTGGGATCGGCACTGTTCCAACTCGTGAGTTGCGAGAGCATTGGCAAGCTGAGTTGTTAGGAGTGTATCCGCGGCTGTCGAAAGAGGTAGCCCAATGAAGTACAAGGACACAGAAGAGGACTATGAGTCGCGTTAGTGACTGCCCTGTGATAGACTTGGATCTACTCGACATACTGTCCGCGTTGCAAAGCATGAGGCAAAGCCATCCTGGCTCTCCGCCCACTGCCATTAGTACTGTGAGGTTCACAACGCTCGAGGTCAGTGTCGCGAAGCTGCCGAGGAAAGTCCGCAATGCCAGATTCCTCATTCTTCCGGTTCCATGTCGATAGCTGTACATCTCTGCCGTAGCCCATTTGATTAGTTTCCACTTGAGTCGAAGCCACTGTGATACTTACTACGCAAAGGTATGATGAACAGGATGTTGAGATAGGCATTCACAACAACGTCGAAAAGAATAAGAGGCATCATCGCACGCTTCTCCATGCCAATGATACATTTGCCTTTGGTGTCAATGAACGATATCCTCCTAGGTGACTCATCAGCCATTGTGGACTACTCAAGATGCAGAGCATACATACCAGATGAAGTTGAGGACCACAGCAATCGCATATGGTAAGAGCATACCAAAGCAATTGAACAGGTATAGTCGGGACTCTATACGCGGCTTGAGGCATCCTCTCACGATCCACTGGTCCTCCTCAGCATGTAAACCAGCGCGTCTTGCTTGGGCGACCTACTGCTTTCTCGACCAAGAACGTATAGATCAGCACCTTCGTGCTCATGTAGCAAGCTAGGCACAGCAAGATGGCGCCATCGCAAAGGCCTTCGGACGTATTTATGCCGATGTGCTTGATTAAGGCGGTGGTGAAGATGAAGAGAAAAGAGTCGATATATATGATCAGCAGAAGCAATGCAGAAAGCGGTATGCGATTCCACTTCTGTATTCGCTCAAGTCGCCTGGTCAGACATGCTCCGAGGACTGGGAGTGTGATGAGATTTAAGACCATCTGCAGTCATGGTAAGCGAGTTGAGCTGGATACGATGACTTATTTACCGATGTTATCTTCGCAGCTGGCGGCACGGGCGCTGGCGTGTAGGGACCGTCTGCAGGCTTCGGGTCGCCGAAGAGGCTGCGGACTAGTACGAGCCCAGGCGAGATCTCGTCCATGGCCGTACAGTATCGCGTATCGTAATCCCTAGTTCAGATGTTGAGTGAAGCACTGGCTCAAGCGGTGGTCGAGAACGGGATGGCTCAGTCTTCTGTAGTCAGACCACCAAGAGCGAGACACAGGAAGCCAAAAGGAAGGTGTCAATTGATGAATGAATCGGTCCTTTCCATGGCCACAATTGGTGATCTTTGCGAACACCAGCGAAGCATCACGGCAGTGGCATAAGGTTCAAGGTCGACGCGATATTGAACCTACGGAAGTGGAAGTGTATTCGTTCTTGGGCAGGGTATCTGAGCATGCCTTGCAAGTCAATTCCCCATCTCACCCCAATGCGGGACCTTGAGGTGACGTAGAAGTCGTTCGGCACTGCCGTATTTGCCAGATCGTGCTGGGAAGCAGATCAGATTGCGAGAATGATCCGGCATGGAACCCCAGATTCGCGGGGCAGATGGGGAGCTAGGGACAAGGAATGCTGCATTTATTGTTAGAACTATTCTATGCTTCTTCCTGACCAGGCTTGAAGCTATGGGGATGTAGCGATTACAGCTCGAGCTGCTGTCTTGTTCAGCCCATCGTATCTTTCAGGCAGATTCATGTTGAAGCGCCTAAACGACATTTCCTCTCTCCTCATGTCTCTAGAAGACTCATCAAGTCTTCAGAAAGCTGCTACAGAAGAGCTCCCTCCTTTCCAACTTCCACGACTTGGTCACTTCCCTTATATCTCGGAACATCGAACCCATACTTCTCAGCAATTTCCCCTCCCACAAACCTCCCACCAACGAATTGCCTTCCCTTGAACCATTTAACCAGCGGTTTCGGCGCAGTAAGACTGATCAAAGCAGTAGGCATATATCCCTTCCCAGGCCCATCATCAGGCGGACCATCATCGATGTTCCAGCTACTCGGCGCGTCAACCGCTAGTACTGGCACTTGCGTCTCCGCCAAAGCTTTGATCACAGAAGGGAAAGGTTCTCTCACTTCTCCAGAAAACGAAAACCCGAAGATCGCATCAACAACGTAATCGCTCTTGTTCAGCTCGGAATGGAAGTCTTCTGTGAATGGAACTTTGAGGTGTTGAAGTTGCTTTACGAGACGTCCGTAGATTTCTGCTTTGCCTTGTTTGGGGAAGTAGATGCTAGGTTTGTAGCCGAAGTGGTGTAGATGGCGAGCGGCGACTAGACCGTCTCCGCCATTGTTACCTGGTCCGCATGCTATTAGGACTTTTGGGGATTTTGTGGGTGGTGAGAGGATGTGTAAGGCTTGGGCTACGCTCAGACCGGCGAGCTCCATCAGTTGGTCGATTGTGAAGGCACCGGACGACATCAATTCTTCGTCCAGAGCAGCCGCGGCTTTGGGGCCGAGGGTGCGGAGAGCCATGATACTTCAATCTGCTCTGTGCTTGTTTGATGATAGTGTGTCCCTTCAGAATGAAAGAAACAAATGTGAAGCTCAAATGTCGAGGCTGAGTCGAGCACAGAATGACGTATTCGTGCTGTGCTGAGAAATACGCTACAATCCAAACGGAGCCTGAGCAGGGCCCAGAAGACTTTGTGGAAAATGTCAGTGAGATGCCTGGCCCGCGTTGTGTGTGTCTCGCTGGTGAACAGCTAATGCAACGAAGAGGCTCTTAACCAACTCCAAGACTTACAGCCGTTCGAAGGCTTGCGAAAAGGCTTGCGATGTATCACAGGGAGTGCCAATAAGAGATTCTGTGACTGGAGTCGTTTTATCCACGCTTTGAGAGGGAGCTCTCCATTGCAGTTGGGCAGCGAAGAGATTGCAACACCCGTCCCATAACAAGCCTATTCTACAGCTAGGTCTAAGACTGGCCGAGTGAAAGCAAGGTTCTCGGTTTAAGTAGTTGGGGCCGAGAGCAATGCAGACATCTCCAAGCCGGGAAAATGATTCTTTTGGGACATGATAGTCAGTATGGAACCATAGTCCGACAATTCGTTTCAGTGGCAGACGGCACAACCCTGCAAAGCCAGTTCTATATGAGCCCGTAGTCTATATGGCGATGCTGTCGAAATTGAGGATGTAGCAGTCTGAAGGTTGGAAAATGACTGCCTGAAAGGCTTGCGCGTATCGGAAGTTGATGGCAGAGTGGCCAAGGAACGCACAGCCTCCCGACTTGCCGACGATTGTCCGGCTGTGACGTTGTGCCTTAGAATGCCGCGCAAGTGCAGCCATTCTGGAATAAACCAAAACTTTTTTCTTACTGTGCTCTGCCCCATTGATTCCCGAATGTGCGTGAGTTGTGCCTGAGCCAAAGGATTGCTTTGAATCGCTGTGAATACTGCGCCCAAGCAGCAGGAGCATAGACAACCAGGCGGAGAGCGCCCAAGAGCGGGCATAGTCGCACAGAAACAAGCGCCAATATGGTATGGCTAGACCGACGAATACACTATGCGGACATGGCTGAGAATGCTGTAGGGTGTCACGAAACGCGCAGGGCGCAAGAAAGATGCTGCGCCGGCGCACGCTGCTGGCGGGAGCGGTCAACCACAGATCCGAAAGGCAGCCTACGAAGTCACGAAGAAGAAGGAAGTGGGAGTTTCGGATCTCACGCTGATCAGCAAGATCTCGAATGAGGCCATCAACGACAATCTGAAGAAGCGATTCGAGAATGGCGAGATTTACACCTATATCGGGCACGTGTTGGTGTCCGTCAACCCGTTCCGTGACCTGGGAATCTACACCGACCAGGTCCTACACAGCTATCAGGGCAAGAACCGATTGGAGATGCCACCGCATGTCTTCGCGATCGCCGAGAGCGCGTACTACAACATGAAGGCATACAACGAGAACCAGTGTGTGATCATTTCCGGCGAGTCCGGAGCAGGAAAGACCGAGGCTGCGAAACGAATAATGCAGTATATCGCGAATGTGTCTGGAGGCCGGGACAGCTCGATTCAGCAGATCAAGGACATGGTGCTGGCAACCAACCCACTGCTCGAGTCCTTCGGCAACGCCAAGACTTTGCGAAACAACAACTCGTCGCGATTTGGAAAGTACCTCGAGATTCAGTTTAACGCGCAAGGTGAGCCGGTGGGTGCGAATATCAACAACTATCTTCTAGAGAAAAGTCGAGTGGTCGGCCAGATTCGAGACGAGCGAAATTTCCACATTTTCTACCAGTTCACGAAAGCAGCAAGCCAGGACCACAGGACAAACTTCGGAGTACAACAGCCGTCCACATACTCGTATACCAGTAAGAGCAAGTGCTATGATGTGCAGGGCATCGACGATGTGGCAGATTTCAAGGATACAATCAATGCGATGACCATCATTGGTATGACCAAGGCGGAGCAGGACAACCTCTTCCGTATGCTGGCCGCCATTCTCTGGATTGGTAACATCTCTTTCAGAGAAGACAAGGACGGCAATGCGGAAGTGGCCGATCAGAGCGTGATCGATTTCGTGGCGTATCTGCTTGAAGTGGACAATGCTCATGTGAACAGAGCTATGACGATCCGCATTATCGAGACGCAGCGCGGCATGCGAAGAGGCTCTGTGTACGACTCACCCATGAATATTGCGCAAGCCACCTCCGTTCGAGACGCTCTGAGCAAGGCCATCTATAACAACATGTTTGACTGGATAGTGCAGCGCGTGAACCAGTCATTGAGAGCAAGAGGTGCGATTGCGCAGAGCATTGGTATTCTTGATATCTACGGCTTTGAGATCTTCGAGAAGAACTCGTTCGAGCAGTTGTGTATCAACTATGTCAATGAGAAGCTGCAGCAGATCTTCATCCAGTTGACGCTGAAGGCTGAGCAGGATGAATACGCGGCGGAGCAGATCCAGTGGACGCCCATCAAGTATTTTGACAACAAGGTCGTGTGCGAGTTGATCGAGGAGAAGAGACCTCCAGGTGTTTTCGCTGCCCTCAACGACGCCTGCGCAACAGCTCACGCCGACCCAACAGCTGCCGATCAGACGTTCGTGCAGCGATTGAACGCGCTTTCCGGAAATCCGAACTTTGCACCACGACAAGGCCAATTCGTCATTAAGCACTACGCTGGTGATGTCAATTACGCCGTCGAGGGCATGACTGACAAGAACAAAGATCAGCTACTGAAAGATCTGCTAAACTTGGTCGGACAGAGCTCGAACGTCTTTTTGCACACCCTGTTCCCGGATCAGGTCGACCAGGATAATAAGCGACGACCACCCACCGCCGGCGACAAGATCAAGGCTTCCGCCAACGACCTGGTGGCCACTTTGATGAAGTGCAAGCCAAGCTACATTCGCACAATCAAGCCAAACGAGAACAAAAGCCCAACTGAGTACAACTCGCCGAACGTGCTGCATCAAATCAAGTATCTTGGTCTGCAAGAGAACGTGCGCATTCGAAGAGCTGGTTTCGCTTACAGGCAGACCTTTGACAAGTTTATCGAACGATTTTACTTGCTCTCCCCGAAGTGCAGCTATGCTGGTGAATATACATGGACAGGCGATGCAAAGTCTGGTGTGCGCCAGATCTTGAAGGACACCTCAATTCCTGCTGAGGAGTGGCAGATGGGTGTCTCAAAGGCGTTCATCAAAACCCCGGAAACTTTGTTCGCCCTTGAAACCATGCGAGACCGATACTGGCACAACATGGCTATCCGGATCCAAAGGGCTTGGCGAAACTATCTACGATACCGAGCCGAAAGTGCGACAAGAATCCAGCGCTTCTGGAGACGAAAGACTGGCGGCCTCGAATTCTTGCAGCTTCGTGATGAAGGGCACAAAGTGCTTCAAGGCCGCAAAGAGCGAAGGCGGTTCTCTCTCGTGGGCTACCGACGATTCTTGGGAGACTACCTTGGCATTGACAACAAAGGCGGCACTGGTGAGCTTCTTCGGACCAATGGTGGCATTGGGTCTGGCGAAAGGACATTCTTCTCTTGCCGAGCAGAGCTACTCGTGTCGAAGCTCGGCCGATCAAGTAAACCTGAACCTCGTTTCCTGGTCTTGACGAACCGCGCGGTCTACATCATCAAGCAAGCTCTTGTCAACAAGCAGCTACAGATTATGGCAGAACGGACTATACCGATCGGCGCAATCAAGTATGTTAGTACGTCAACTTTGAAGGATGACTGGTTCTCGCTTGGCGTGGGCAGTCCGCAAGAGCCAGACCCGCTGCTCAATTGCATCTTCAAGACTGAGTTCTTTACTCAGCTGAAGCATGCTGCCCGTGGCACGGCTCAACTTCAGATCGGCGAGACAATTCAATACAACAAGAAGCCCGGCAAGTCCGCAACCATCAAGGCCGTAAGAGACCCGCAGGTACCGAGAGATGACATGTACAAGAGTGGCTCGATTCACACTGGCCCTGGCGAGTCGCCAAACTCCGTCAGTCGACCAACGCCAAAGCCCAAGCCTGTGCCTGCCAAAGCGATTACTAGTGGTAAGCTGCTCAAGAAGAGCACCGGTGGCAAACTTTCGCAACAAGCTGCACAGCGACAAGGGAGACCTGTTCCAGCTACGCAGCCTCTACCTGGCGCTACCGCTCGACCTGCGGAACGGATAGTGCCTCAACCTATAGCGCAAGCGCGACAGCCCGCCGCAGTACCGCAACCTGTTGCCACACTGTCTAACGGCGTCAGCCATACCAGGAATGCGTCGGCTGGCAGGGCAGCACCGCCACCGCCACCGCCACCGCCTCCTGCTGCTGCCGCTCCACCGAAGGATCCCCAGTTCAAGGCTCTCTACGACTTTGTTGGTCAAACTGGTGGTGAACTGAGCTTGGCAAAGGACCAAGTCATATACATTACTCAAAAAGAGAACAATGGTAAGTGCTGCGCTGTTAACAACGAAGACAATGTGCTGACAAGTCGCAGGTTGGTGGTTAGGGAAGCAGCTCGATGGTTCGGCATCAGGATGGGTGCCTGCAGCATATCTTGAGGAAGTCAAGCAAGCACCTCCTCCAGCTCCGCCACCCGTGGCCTCTCGACCTCCGCCTCCGCCGGCCCCAGCAGCCAACGGCAGTCTGAATGGAGGCAAAAAAGTGCCGCCAGCACCTCCGTCGAAGCGTCCTGCAGGACGAAAGCCAGCTCCAGCTCCTGGTACTCCACGAGATAGTGGCTATTCGAACGGCGGTGCGTCCGGCGGAAATTCAGGAACTGCCACGCCGACTGGTGGAGGTGGCAACCTTGCTGGAGGTTTGGCAGCAGCACTGAAGGCGCGACAACAGGCCATGAACAAGCACGATGACGATGATGCTTGGTAGATGTTCAGAGTGATGTAGCCTTTGGCAGTTTGGAAGCGTGGCGTTGAGTACCCAGGGCGTTTGCAATAATTTTGAGCGGAACTTGGATAGCTATCATAGTAAAGGCGAATCAGCGAGACGTGAAATGCAGAGCTGTATGGAAGCAATGTGGCGAGCTGATATCGTGAGAGTTCCAGACCCTTGTTCGGTCGGCCCGTTGCTTCCGATCCGATGGTCTGTGCGTTCATCATACCTCAAGGAGTCGCGTGTAGGAGACTTCATCTTGACAAATTTCATCAACCATCAGTCTATCACACATGCGTTCACGCATCCTACCGTCTGCTGCCACCTCACCTCTTGTGTCCACCGGTGCTTCCGTGAGACTTTTGGCGCAGTCACCGTTCATTAGCAAAAGACCATGGCTCTGGGTTCAACAACGTGGTGTCAAGAAACAAACGACCATCAAGGCGAGCGCTCTACGACAGGGAGCCTCAGCTCCGTTACCGCAAGATGACATTGAAGTCGCTCCAGAGCGGACGTATCCCACCGTCCTGCAACAACATCTCAACAATGTTCGCAAGTTCGAAGATTGCGTCGTGCTTACTCGAGTTGGCGACTTCTACGAGATGTACTTCGATCAGGTCGAAGAATTTGCCCCTCTGGTCAATCTGAAGAAGGCCAAACGAGCCACTGTGCTGGGCGATGTGCCCATGGCTGGCTTTCAGCAATCACAATTGGAACGCTATCTCAAGATGTTCGTGCAAGACCTGGGCAAAAAAGTGGCAATCAGCGAGCAAGTGCGCTTACCAGAGAGCGAGCGAGTTGGCAAATCTGGAGGCATGCTTTTCGATCGTCGAGTTACAAGAATTGTCACTGCTGGCACGTTGATCGATGAGAATTTTATGGACCCGTTCGAGAACAATTATTTGCTCGCTATCCATTTTGGTGGTGCTCTTCCGACTGCCTCATCTAGCGCTGATCGGGCTTCTTTTGAAAGGTACAGGCGGAGCACGAAAGTCGGGTTGAGTTGGGTGGACCTTTCAAGTGGCGACTTCTTTACGCAGACCTCAGATCTTGCCAGTCTGCCCTCTGCCGTCGCTCGCATAGGCCCGCGTGAAATAGTCTTGGATGGATCTATGGAATCTGCGGACCAGATTCAACTACAACGAGCGATCAGTGACAGCAACTTGTCGATGCATTTCCACGATGCCAAGGACCTGGGTCAATCCGTTGAAGATTGGTCTTCCATGCTTGAGCGGCCTGTACCCACAGAAAGTCAGGCTGAGTTCACAGCTTTCGAGATCGCTGCTGGCAATCTTGTGCTAGACTACGTCCGAAACCAGCTGATCGACGTTCAAATTCGACTGCAACCACCAGTGAGACAGACCGAGGACGAGTACATGGCCATTGATAAGCAGAGTCTACGAAACCTGGAGGTCCGAAGCACAATACGAGATGGTGCCTTTCAAGGGAGTCTCCTGCATGCTATTCGCCAAACGGTCACAAAAAGCGGTGCAAGGCTTCTCAGCAAGCGTCTAGTAGCGCCGTCAATGTCGTTGTCAGTCATAAACAGCCGTTTGGACCTTATGCAGGAAATGCTTCTGCAAGATGCACTCCGAGAAGAAATCGTGGCACTGCTTCGGCGTACACATGATATATACCGACTTTTGCAGAAGTTCTCGGTTGGCAAGGGTGATGCGGATGACCTTCTTGGCCTGGCTCGGACGGTGGAAGTAATGCAAGAGATCTCTGATCTGCTTCATCAGCACATCCTGGCCCATCAAGATCGTGCGTTTGAGGATCACGAAAACTTTGCATCCCAGGACCTCACATTCCTTTGGGATATTTTGGCTCGCATTGATCTCGAATCACCGACAAAAGTGGCACGCAATATCCAGGCTGCTATTGATGAAGAGGGCTTGAATCAGCAGCACATCGCCGAAGAAGCATCAGAGGCTGAAGCAGAGCAGATGGCGGAAGAAGTCGCCAAAGCAGACGAAGCCGGCACCAAGTCGCCGAAGCTCGCCAGAAGAGCCGGCAAATCGCAAGCTTCAAGTTTGGCTGAGCAGAAATCGGAAGATATATGGATCATGCGCCGAAAAGCCTCGCCTACGCTTGAGCGGGCTCATGGGGATTTGGACAAACTGCTAAGAGCAAAAGAAGAGCTTACGGCTCGACTGCAAAAGGAGCTGCGGGCGCAGAGTCTCACTCTCAAGTGGAGTGCACAGCTTGGCCACTTTTGCCATGTTAAAGGCAAAGACGCGCAAGGTTCGATATCAGCGCTTGCCGGGGCGCGAACTATTGGCTCTACCAAGAGCACGAAGTCGTTCTATCTGGCTGACTGGACTCATCTCGGTGTCCGTATTGACGATTCTAAGCTGCGAATAAGAACTGAAGAGGAACGAGTCTTTGGGAAGCTGAGAGCGGAAGTTCTCGAAAATCTGATGAAGCTTCGTCGCAACGCCGCTGTCCTTGACGAGCTGGATGTGGCATGCTCGTCCGCATTGGTAGCCAAAGATCGCGGTCTCGTTCGACCAACCCTTAATGAAAGCACCACTCATCGAATCGTGGGAGGACGACACCCGACAGTCGATGCAGGACTGAAAGAACAAGGTCGATCTTTCACCTCGAACGACTGCTCCGTTGGGGATGAAGAGAAAATATACCTCATTACGGGCCCAAACATGGCTGGCAAGAGCACGTATCTTCGACAGAATGCCCTCATCACGATTCTTGCCCAGGTTGGCTGCTTCGTTCCAGCAGACTATGCCGAGATTGGCCTGGTCGACAAGATCTTCAGTCGCGTTGGGTCTGCCGATAATCTGTACCAGGACCAGTCCACCTTCATGGTTGAAATGCTCGAGACAGCAGACATACTAAAGCAAGCCACGCCACGTTCATTTGTCATCATGGATGAAGTTGGTCGCGGCACAACACCAGAAGACGGAATTGCTGTTGGATATGCTTGCCTCCATCACCTGCACAACGTCAACAAGTCTCGAGCTCTCTTCGCAACGCACTTTCATGCTCTCGCCGATATGACGAGGGACTTCGAAAATCTCGGGTGTTATTGTACCAATGTTGCCGAGGAAGCGGACGGCTCCTGGTCGTACGTCCACAAGCTCCGTAAAGGTGTAAACCGAGCATCGCACGCGCTGAAGGTTGCGAAACTGGCAGGTCTTCCGGAGAGTGCGATCAGAATTGCTGCTGAAGTGCTGGCTGAGTTACAGCGAGATCAAGATTTGGGTTACAATGACCAAGGATCTGTCTCCTCACGTCCACGTCTTGCTGCTACGGGTTTATGAACACCCTTTGACTGAGACTGACGAACTAATTATGGTGGTCCTCGACTTCGGTCAAATTTCTGTTATTACCTGCTTTACGGATGCCGGCGTATTTCTGGCTTGAGCTGGCCTGAGTTACATGTCACCGCTCACAACAACGCACCACTTCACTCCATCATTAGTCCAATCTATCATTCACCTCCTGCGTCTCCGCATGAATTCCGCTCTTTCGTACCGTCAGCATTCTGCTCAGTAACGGAGTGGGACTAGCTCATCGCCTTCTCGCTGCAGAGTTGAATCAGAATGCCTTCCATGACTTCTGCTCCCCTCGTCGTCCCCACTCATTCAATCTTTGTCTCAAACAAGGTTCCATCCGCCTGGACCTTCTCCTCCTTCAACAGCTCCAGGAACCAGATCTCAAAATCCACATCTCGATCCAGATGAGCTCGTTGCCGCTGCATAATCTGTTTCCGTCTCGAAATCTCAAAAGTCCAAAAGGTCGAATGTGATCACTATATCTCTCACATTGCACACCAAGAATGAAAAAGCATTCAAAAAATTCGATGCTCTGCAGATGCTTGAAGTCGCGAAGCGAGCAGAATCGCGATAACGATTCTTCCCTGTCCCGATCATCGCGTGTCTCATCCCAATAGAACTCGACGCCATGATTCTCCGTTCGCTCCGTCTTGGACATTCTCATATCGTAGATGTAGAAAGCGTTGTTCGCATACAATATCTTAGTGGCTCCGGCTCGAATTCCGCGGCACGTTTGAAGCAACGCCGTTGGATGCTTTATGGCTGGGTGGTCTCAGGAGCTTCTCCAACCGTGCTCTGCTCGTCGCTGAGCAGAGCGAGCTCGTCGTAGCTCTTCCGAAAGGTGACGAGTCCATGTCAGGCCAGAATGCGTCGTTAGGAAGGCTTCCAAGGGTCTGCGAAAGAACGCGAGACAACCTGGCGAATTGCGACCTGGTTTGAGTGTGTTTTGCGCGGCTTCTCGAAGGTTGGGCAAATGGAAGAATTGTACATGTAAGATAGGAGGGAATGTAGTTTTGCCAAGACTGTCACGCGTGAATCTGATCTCCGTCTTGAATGCTGGCTTTGCTTTCCACGAAATCGCTTTGCGCTGCCTCTGCTCTGGAGCTGCAGAGCTGGAGGAGGTGAGATGGTACCCTGCGAGCCCCATCTCTACCAAGACACTCACAAGCCAATCGTATCGATGAGGCTGGAACTAGTGCTCCGAGGCCTGTCACGACCGGTGTTGGTCGGGAAAGTGATATTGTAAACAGTTAGTAGAAGAGGATCGTGTGAATTGTCCATCTAAGAAAAACCATAGAGTACGCGACTCGAAGCCAGCGTTTATGAACTCGACCTTGACCTGCTGCCTCACAAAGGTAGACTTCCTGCTCTATGCAGCGTACGTTGCGTAAAGACTGACAGTAGCAGGAAGCGCAAGACATATCACGATGATAGGATTTACCGCCACCGTCGCCTCCACCTCCTCTTCTTTTCCCCCAGGCTGTTCGGCCTATCACTACTTATGCATCCTCTTCATAATCTCGCAGTCCACATGAGCTCGGAGGAACATGCGGACAGAGATAGGGAATCTTTCCTCTCTGCCTTCAGTCTCGTAAGGTATGGGAGTCAAGTCTAAAGCCTGGCGTATGAGGATGTCGAAAGGACCCTCAGCCTCCTGAGGTTCTAATATAAGTTCCATGCGCTGAAGGCGTCGTGACTCGTCTGGTACGCATAAGCAGAAGTTCGCTGAATTACAGTGCGTGCGATACCTGACTGCTACTCGGGATCAGGTTTCGATTGTCCTTCTTTGTGTAAAAAATGGAGCGCGGGTCGTTTTACAGCCTGAGCCTGAGTCTGGGCCAATACTAAGAACTGCATTCGTGCTGGCTTTACGTTTTCTGGTAGCGAAATCTGCTGTAGGTGGTCTCCCATGGCGCGACTTGTCCAGCTTCACTATCCTCTCAGCTCACCTGCAGCCTTCTTCGGGGTCTTGAAGTGCCAGTGTGTACTCGAGGCGTTGCAGGCAATCCAGCGCATCTTGAACGTGTTGTCTGAGCTCTGAAGGAGCGAAGGGTGAGTCCTCACTCTTGCCAGAAGCTCTGCATGTGATCTTGCGCGATTTCACAAATACGGCTAGCTCTGCGTTGGTGCAGTCTGTGTATTTCATGCTAGTGATGATCTCGCTGCACGTGTCGCAAAACTCGTTCTGCAGTTCTTGAAGCCTTTTCGCGCCGAACAGTATTTGCAATGTGCGAGTGAGCCCAAGCAAATACCATGAATCTTATTCGTGCTGACCATGCGAATCTTGGTAGCGAAGCGTGTGCTACGTAGCTCAGAATCGTCAACGCCTTCGCTCAAAACACTGCTGTGCGCATAACCTTGATATCGGTCGTTCTGCCCTGGCATCATTGTCCCATCACAGCAGATATCTGCAGACACAGATCCAGAATGGTCAAATGTTCGTCGCTTCCATCTACCAACCTCTTGTCGGTTTCGGAGAAAGCGAGCATGATCTTGTTCTTGGCGCCATCACCGACCGTCTCATCTCCGAGCACAATCTTATCGTACAGTTGCGAGACGATTTGTGTTGCCGACCAACCCTCAGCGACCAGATCCTCCACTGCTTGAGCTATAGGTCCATAGGGCGCTCCTGATTTTGGTTTCGGTGTCATTGCCGTGGTGAGTCGCTCGATTGTGTTATCGGGGATGACACCTGCAATCTCCTCGATGCTTCGGACTGTGATGGGTGGCGAAGGAGCAGCGTCAAGGTCCATGGCGTCGCCATCGTCTTCGTCTTCGACCTTTGTGCGCTTGCGCTTCTTGTCTGGTTGTGTTGCTGCTTGCACAGCGCCGACCAGACGTGCGGCAGACTGCAAGAAAGTGATGGCTTTTCTCAGATCGCCGTCGCTGCAGCGAAGTAGGGTGTTGGTGACTCCTTCCTCGAGAGTGACGTTTTCAAGTCTAGCGATATCCTCAATTCGTCTGCCCGCATTGCCCTCGTCCAAAAGCTTGAACCTGAACTTCGAGCATCTTGATGCAAGCGGGTCGATGATCCTCGTGACATAATTGCAGACCAAGCAGAAGCGAGTGATCTTGCTGTATGTCTCCATCGTTCTTCGCAACGCGGATTGCGCATCTTGCGTCATGCTGTCTGCCTCATCCAGCACGATGATCTTGTATGGGGGGCAAGGGTACTTCTTGCGATATTCCTCTCCCGCGGGTCCCGCTGGCGGATTTGACAGCTGCATTCTCGCAAAGTCCTTGACCTTTTCTCTCACAATACTGATGCCTCGCTCATCGGAGGCGTTCAGCTCCAATACCCGAGATCTCATGAGTTCAGGACCATAGAGTTGCTTGGCCAAGGCCAGCACTGTCGATGTCTTTCCAGTTCCTGGTGGTCCGTAGAAGAGCATATGTGGGAGGTTGGCGGACTGTAGCGTTCGGCGGAGGACTGTGACTGTGTGATCTTGGGCGGCGACATCGTCAAGAGATTTTGGTCGGCTACGACACTCAATCAATGAATGCTATACTCAATGGTAATGCATTGCGGATGAACATACTACTTCTCAACCCATGGCTGCAGCTTGTTGTCGTGCGTCGGGGCTGTGTCTTTCGATGAGCTAGCCGCTTTGGCTGCAGCTGCCGCTTGACGCGCTCTGTTGTCGAAGAAGCTGTTCATTTTGTGCTATACCATTGATGCAGTGATGGTGTAGTCGACGCGTCGCAGAAGTCGCGTTCCACTTTCGCTCGCGAAGGGCAATCGCAGCCGAGCGGCGGCAGCGGCAGCGCAGCGTCAGACCGGCTCGGCAAAGAGATCACTTTACACTACTTCATGCTCTCAAGATGCGATGCCGACGTTGATGCCTCCCGATTGCCTTACGCCCACAATCATATAGCGCCTCCCATGAGCTCGGAGCAATGCGTGATAGAAGTATTGCCTCCCGAACCAGCGACACCTGCAAGCTATGAACCATGAGCCTTCCGCCTCCGCTGAACGCAGGAAGGAGAATCGGGACAACTTCAACAGGAAGCGAGGCGCATTGCTCGATGATCTGCTTAGGCACTTGGACATACTCGTGTTTGCCGAGCTGAGCGCCATCTATTATATGGAGTGAGATACAACAACGCCTGCTTTACACCTCTTCCATGCTTCATATGCTGATAACGCCCAAAGCTGTTCCTTCTTTCGCTTTGCCATACGATCGTTGGCACACTTGTTCCTGCTCACGCCCAAGTCGGCGCAATTGCCCAACTTGTCAGCCAATCCTCCCATCATCGGCACCATCTTTGGCACAACCCTGCTATGCATCGTCATGCATCTGTACAATAGTCCACCCTCAGCTGGGGAGGCGACGAGAGGATATTTGCATGGTGGACTGGCCATGGACTTCATTGGCCAGAAAGGGCCTAGCAGCAAGATCCATCTAATACTGCTGGATCTGCTCGTGCTCTCAGTGCAAGTTGTGCAAATGTCAGCACATCTATTGCGGGAGAGAATCAGGGCGAATTTGGCATCTTCCGCGGACAAAGCAGCCATACCAGCAGCGCCGCAACGAGTAGAGGACGAAGAGAGGGGAGTTCTGCGCTCAGCAGAGCAGCAGCGCGGCGAAGATATTGAGATGCAGACTCTCAACCCACATGGCCAAACAGCAACATCCACTTCGCTACCAGATGAAGGCGAACTTTCTTCAGAACGAGCATCGCTCTTGGCGCAACCACAGCGGACGGATGCACATATCTTTGATGCATTCAATTCGGGTCAGATCGTGATTGCGGACTTGGACATAGCTGGAGCTGTGAGGCAGCAATTGATGGCATATCGCAGCTATGCACCTGATTCAGAAGAGGCAGAGCGCGGTCGCGTGATGCGAGAAAGAGAGGCTGCAAGAGCACGAGAGTGGCGTGATGGTATCTTGCGTGCCATCAGAACAGCTCGACAAAGAGCGCGTGGGACACCGGCAAATGTGCCAGAGCCTTGAGCACACTCCGCAGATGAAACAACGATATCAATCAGCGTTTGCGATCTCCTTCGCTCAGCCAATCTCCAACAAAGCGGAGTTCATAGTTGATCCCTGCTAAAGCATTTACGTGGTCGAGAGGTGTCCGCACATACTCGCAAAGAGTGTCGCTCGTGACGACAATCGGCGTGTCGCTAACGAGCGCGTATTCCCAGATGCGATTGCGCAGCTCTGCCGAGAGCATGCTGAGTGGTGAGCCGTCCATGGATGGTCGTGTTTGCGCGGAACGTGCTGAAGAAGATGAAGCGGTAATTGGAAGAAGCGATCAGGTGAAGTCGCGCAGGAGCCGCTGGTTGACGCCAAGACTCACGATGTCAGCCTTGAGCGCGACTTGCGACCACTCGTTCACGGAGCTCAGCAGTCACCCACATCTTCATCGCAGTCGGTTTGCGGTGCTTACAATAGGAAGCCAATCATTCGCTGCTGTGGGCGAGCGGACATAGCAAGGCTTACGATCACGTCCTCATGTCTTGGAAATTTTTGCTCAGTACCATGAAACCTTACCCTACAATTCTTACGCACCAAAGCCTCGATATAAATACTACGCCATCTCCCAGATTGCCATCTCGCTCAAGAAATCGTTGAGTATTTGCTTCGCTTACGAAATCCTCGGCTGCGACACAAGATTCTAATTCCTCATACAATCCTATCACTACAGGCTCCTTTCCACTCTCGGCAGCGATGAGGCTCTTCGATCTGGCAACATCGATGCTTTGCGTCGGTGCAGCGCTGGCATCACCAGCCGGTCAGCGACAAAGTGACTCTGCTGAGACTCATCAGTCATTCACAAAGACAAATGAAAAGCCTATCGGCCAAGGTGACGCTCTCTCACTTTGATTTGTGATCGAAGCCCACACTCAGGCGGAACACGCACTGACGAGCTCACAGAAGCAAGTATAGGACCGGAGCAAAACGGTGGACGAGCGAAGAGCAGGGCCTGGGCCGGAGCCGTTCAATCCGGCACCAACATCACAGAAGTTCAAGGCACTATCAAAGTTCCATTCATGAAGTGCGAAGGTGGCGCTCAAGAGTGCTCCGGCTTCGCCTGGGTCGGCATCGATGGCGAAAACTGCTCAAAAGGATCGCTTCTGCAGACTGGCATCGCCTGGTTCGGTCAAAAGAACGGTTCCTATGTAAGTTTTGCCCAGGTGGTTCTCCTTCGAACACTACAGCTAACATCCCTCTCCATTAGTACCAAGCCGCCTTCGAATGGCTCCCAAATCCAACCAAATACTTCGACATCGAACTAAACCCACAAGACGTGGTCACCATGAAAGTCGTCGCCCACAACGCTACATCTGGCACCGCATACATCAACAACGAATCAACGGGAAAAAGCGTATCGCATGACTTCTCTGGCGAACTGCCTCTCTGCCAGAATTCTGCTGATTGGATCGTGGAAGACTTTACTGTCAAATCTGCTGACGGTATGCCGACGCTCGACAATTTCGCAAGATTCAATGATCTAGCTTTCACCAATGTTAGTTACGTTCACACTGACGGCAGTATGGTGGGCGATGTTCATCGGGCTACTATTTTGGATATGGTGCAAGGACCGCAAGGAGAGACCACTTTGGTTGGCTGCGAGACTGCGGGTTTGGATGTTATTCATTGTCGGTATGCCGCTGGGGCATAGGCTTAAAAATTCTCGTCTGAATGATTAATGAAAAGAAAGAAGGACTGATACAATTTGATTTGTTTAAGGTCTGATAGTCTTCGTTTCTTGGAGTTTCGTCATTCGATGCTTACTGCTGTTCTCGGCGCTCCCAATCTGCAGGCTCCCATTATGTTATTCCACACCTCGAGGTTTCAACCCCGTCGATGGACTAAGCGCCTCCCACTTCACCCTCAAACCCATTAGCCTACTCGCTTTGAGTCACAGCGAGAGAGCTGTTCCACGGCTTTCGTAAATAATCCCAAGGCACAACATTAGCCATTTCCCAAGAAAAATCATATCTCAGAGATCCTACTTCTCCGAGTCTCTGAGTATCAAGACCAGGTCAGCGACAATAAAGAGTCGAGGGAGAACCTCTCCGTGTCCTACTTGGATCTGCGCATGTAACGCCCTGAATCGCCGAGTTTGATACCTGAGCGTGTGTATTCAAGGTTGTGATGAATGCTGAAGAAGCAGACACGGAATTTTTGCGCTCTTAGAGTGGGTGCCTTGCGCATGGATACGTTTCGCCGGCCTGACTCGGGGCGCGCCGCGCATGTGAAGCTTGGCGGGCCGGCGCACAATCTCTGTCCCTTCATCTTCCAAGCTTCAACCTCTCGAAATTCTGCACTAGATAGCCACCAAACGCTTGCAGCTTTGCCCGCGATCCTACAGCTGCGCTCGCCAACTCGCAGGCCGACGGTAGAAAATTACTCGAGCTACACCACACGGCCTCGACTTGAAGCAGAAAACTTAAGCTAGCTCTGAAAACTGGCGACTCGACTCGACCTAAACAAGCGCATATCAAGCTTAGCAAATCGGCCGTTGTTCTGCATTCGCTTGCCTTCCTCTCTAACAAGTCGCGCAAGATCACCACAACCACATCCAAAATTCGTGCACACAACATGGACACATCACCATTCAACAAATTGTCCGCGGAGCTTCGAAACGAGATCTATGAACTGGCACTGTCATTCGAAGAGCCAATCCTCATCACCAAGACGTCCCACAGTCGTCTCGAGTCGTCTGTCAAGCAACCCACCGCACTTTTGCAGACATGTCGTCAGATCCGCGCCGAAACGACGAAAATGTTCTACGCGAATAACGTCTTTCGATTTGCCGACTCGACGCCAGTGGATCACACCAAGGTATCAGACGCCTGGGTAGTCTTCTCGCGATTCTTTGGCTCGATTGGCCTTGACAGCAGCAACACCATCAAGCATGTCTGTGTCGAGATTCGCTACGAGATAGGTCGTCCACGGATCATCTGTGGAGAGGCTTGGGATCATATCAAATCACAGATTCATGATTTCCGCCGCATCGCGCGCGTCGGAAATTTCGAGTCGTTCGAGTTGATCTTGGGAATCGAGTACGACGGTGACGGTATCCGAGAGGGGAAGCGGAAAACGCACGAGCTTGACTTGTTAGGTGACTTGCGCTGGAGGACGAAATAATCGCCTGATGTGAGCGACGGCGTAACCTGGCTAACTGTCGGAGGAGCAACACGAAACTGGACTTTGCCGTCTTCTTCTTAGACCTTGTCGAGTAGTATGAGAAGCAGTGAGGAAATACAACGGAGGATGAAGATGACAGGATGGGCCATGAGCAGAATAATTTGCATCACTTCTCCGACCCTGGTGATGTGTCTCTGCTGTCGCTTTCGCGGCGGCGGTGAGCATATCGGGGGCCAGCTGAGATGCTTCTGAGACCGAGGAGGGACTTAGCGTGGCAGTGCAGATGATTGTTTCGTACCATGGGCTCTGATCAGGAGTCAGATTGTCCATGAAAGAGCGTTCAGTGTTCGAAAGGAAGTCCATGGCCATGGAGTCACGGTACGAGAATCACAAATTGGTGGGCTTTAATATAGCAGAGAGAATGCCAGGTTGTGCAAGTGCGCTATTTCTTCACTGCTCCTATCGCTTATCTCGTAACTTCGTTGGCTGATTCTCACTCAATGCGACAGGAACGACTCCAGGTTCATTCATGACCAGCACTAGCTCGAATTCGAGTTGTCAGCGCAAGACCACGGGCTTGTCTTTGAACCTGCGTTGAGCGCATTTATGATGCCGACAATAGATCCGTATGTGCCTGCAATTGTCAAGAAAGTGCCGCCAACAATGATGAAGATCGACCAAGCGACCATCAACTTCCATTTGATGCCACGATCAGGTCTACCCCAGTTGTCGTAAAGCCACATCGCACCCATCGGCTGGAGGCACAGCAGAGTTCCAAAAGCAGCGCCGGCGAAGGAGACCAGTTCGCCGAAGACTGGAATAGCTTCGGCCAAGATGTACGAGACCAGCGCAATACCAGCGGTGCAGGACAGCCACACAATCCAGTGTATGGGAGTGTTGCTGCTCAGATGTCTGGTGCCTTTCAAGATGCGAATGAAGATGTACTTGGCTGGGACGTGGCTAAGCAAGATCATCGATGCGAGTAAACCTGGTAGAGCAAGACCATAGCAGATACGCTTGAACAATTGTCCTGCTGATCCGAGGGCCGGTGAAGCAACGTAGGACCCGCAGAAGTAGTATACCACGATGCCGATGGCGAGATAGAGGGCCGTCACGATACCTTGGCAGATGAACATTGATCGACCGTATTGACGCGGCTCGCGCATCTCAGAGACGATGGAGAAGAAGGCGGGTGTGCCAGCATATGCGAAGACTAGTGTTGACAGAGCTTGGAAGGCACTGGCCGGGGACGGATTCGCCGTAATTTTGTAGTCGGAGACGAAGACGCCGGTTTGTGGTGCATCGGAAGGACGGTCTTGCAGGCCAACGGCAATTGTGAGGACGAGGACTAAATGATCATAAGTATACGGCCTGTAGTACGTGGATGACAATACTTACTTGAGGAAATGATGCCAACGACACCTACCCAGGCAATCCAGGAGATCTTGTGTAGAGTCTGAATGCTCGAAACCAGGAAGCCGATGATTGCCGCGACAGCAACAAAGATCGCCGTACAAGCCCCATGGAGCGACAAAGCGTTCAGAGCAATCGAGATACTGACCATTGCCGAACCAGCGACAAATATCCAGACTCGGCCGTATCAGCGTGAGACTCCACCGTCTGAGGTCCATGAGTAACTTACACAAGCAAAACACGGTACCCATGATGATGTAGCCAGCTCGACCAGCAATCAACCCTCCAACATCATCGATACCGTACACCTCCGGGTGATTGATCTTGAAGACACCAACAATATAATCCGACCAGGTCGTCATGATAGCAAGAGCCAGAAGACAGATGACTCCAGGCACCATGCCAATCGTGTCCTACAATGCCATGAGTACACAGCAAATCCCGTCACAGCATAGACCACACAACTCACAAACACAAGCGGTATACCAAGCACACCCAATCCGATCTGCGTCTTCAACATAAGCACCACAGCACCGGCCCATCCCACAGCACGATAATTTGGCCCGTTGGAAACATCTCCAAAGACGGCATCGTTCGTCGCCGAGATCTCGACTGCTGGATCGTAGCCGTACGAAGCTCGTCGTCCAGAACCAGCTGAAAGTCGTCGTTTCTCTCCAATCCCAAAAGAAGTACGACGATATTCGCCTACATTCTCACTCCGCCAAGGATCAGTTTTGATGTCGTGATGAGTCGCCATTTCTCTTAACTCTTTTCCTCTCCACTGTCTACTCAACAACGGCAGAAGGTAGAAATCAAGTGGGCCTTTGGTTTTGTGGGGAGAGAACGAGCCGAACTCCTCGTGGCCTTTTGCGTTACATCTGAACTGGGCCGTATTGGGTACCGGAGGAGATGCGAACGAGAGTGTCTGTGTGTTACACTGTTACATACATTAGCGCTACTACACGTGAGCACGGAGCGGCGAAGACAGGTAAGCTCATTGAAGGATCAAGGCAAGACCAATCAAGCACTGTCTTGTGACACCACGCTTCGCATATAATACCCCGAATTCATATACAGATCTGCACACTCCACATTCGGAAAGTGTTCCCGCTGCTGCCGTTGACTGCCTACCTAGAATCGGTAGGGTTTCCGGTCGCTTTATTGTAAGATGCTTGTTCATCGGGATTACGTTCCGATCGTGCTTTTGGACAGAACAATTGATATCAAAGGACAAGTATCCGATCTTTCCATTGCGACGATTGCGTGTGCATCTTATCAGCTCCAAAGTCGAGATTGTGATCGACTTTGTGATTGAAGATAAAGGCGAATCCTGCAAGATCGATCACGACATCATGCTGCAACGCACGTGAATGTGAAGACGTGTGTGCAATGATTTCCTGGGACGACTTGGAAATGCACAAGAGGTCAGCTCGCACGAGAAGCATCGGTTGTGGCTTGAGATGGAAGGACTACTTGGAAGCCCACGTCAATCAGTCCGGGCACTCCGAGCACCTGCGTATGGCAGGCGAGTTGGTCCCCTTTCCAGGGACCCAAAATCGGTACCAAATCGAGAAGTTTTGCACGAATATGCAGAGCCTAGTGTTCTTGAGAGAAGACCAGAAGGAGGCACCAATCTACCCTTAGATGAGGACCGCCGAGTGTGGGGATCATTACATGCTTTATGGATCTGTGAGGCCGGCCGGAGAGAGACACGACGACCTGGAAATCCTGATGCTACAGCTCCATGCGCAGCATGTGAGCAATAGTCATGGTTCGTGAACATCTACAAATCTCATCAGCCTAACTCAGCCAATCTCGGGCGCTCTAAGTCTGCCCATAGCATTGTGGTATCAAGACGATCAAATCGTGTACTCGTAGACACCCCATAGCCCGCCTTTTGTTCCTGCGTGTCGCCATATTATAGCTCTTTACGACTTCAGGGCGCACAAATTTACTTCGGCTCGGGCGTCGTTTCCTTCTTATGATCCATTCCGATCGCATGCTTCACCTTCTCCATAAGTCCCTCCTTGTGACCATCGGCAACAGCATGTTCCTTAGCAGAACTATGACCACTGTACTTGTCCTTATGCACATTACCCTCACCACCGCGTCCGGTGTGGAAATTCTGGTAGCTTTCGCCTGGCACGCGAGTCGCAGATTCCGGGACGATTTCTTCGGAAGGCTTGCCTGCTTTGCCGGATTCGGTGGGGTGGATTATGTTGCCTGTGAGAAGGATGAGTGAATGGTGGTGAGGATACTAGGTACTTTGGTGTGTTTCGTACCGGCTCCACCACGTCCAGCGCTGTAGTCATTTGCTGAGACACCTGGAGTGCCTTCGCGGACAATGTCGCCGTCGACGTAGGTATTATTGTCGACGCCGATGTTGCCGGCGCCTGAGATCTTCTTAGTTGGACAGCTCTCACAAAGCTCCAAGAACTTTCGCCAGACTCACCACCGCGGCCGGTCGAATGCATAGCTTCTCCAGAAGGCATATTCGCGTTTTCCTATGCTTTCAATCAAAGTGATCTCTCAGAGGCTGAACTCAACATAAAGGAAAGCTGGAAACTTAGAGCATGAGTTCTTCACCTGCTCGCTGGTAGTTCTAGCTTCTCGACCAGGGATCCTGCTTCGGTCAGGTCGTACGGCGGAAACCGGACCATGACGCCATTCGCGAGTCGAAAATCTTGTAAGTGGTGAAGCACGAACGCCTTTCTCGGCCTTTCAATTTACTTGGTTGAACTGCGAGACACTCGTTAGACCAAAAGATGATGATGTCGAAAGAAGCACTATGTCATGCCAAGCAATCACGATAAGGCCCAAGCTCGCCGCCAATCAACTCCACCAGCCTGTTCGTGGTTGATAAGCAGGTACCGCACGGTCTGACGCATTGGGTGAAGGACCGAGCTCTTCACGGACAAGGGATGTTCAACAAGCGATTCGGGCACAGGTCAATCTGAGTTGGGATATCATGCCATTCATCACAACGTAACAGTACAAACGACCTCGAGCAACACGCCTCGAAGTCTTCTGCGGTAGTCTAGTTCCTTAAGTCAAAGCTGTCCACAAGGGCTTCCAATTTGTGATGGTCAAACATTTCATCTACTTCTTCTCCTCGGCTTTCTGGCCTCCACCTCCGGTTGTTGGCAGACCCATGAAAATCTTGAAGGAGTCGTAAATCATCCATTGAAGACCAGTGAGGGTACCAATCATGACAATACTAGGGAATTTGTTAGCAACGCACGTCGTCCAATGGTCAAGTCACTGGGGGTAATACTCACCGGACCGGAAGACCACTCCAGAGACCGCCAAATCCAATGTCCTTGTAGATTCTGCTGGTTGCGCCGCCGAACGACTCTCCCTTCTGTCGGTTGGTGTTGAGCTTGCTAACCATGACATCGGCAGGATGAGAGATGATAGCGCAGAGAATACCAGCGAGGTAACCACCAGAGAATGCGACACCAGTCTGAGCAGCCTTAGAATAATCGTCCTTGGTTCCACTAAAAGCAAAGGGTAGAAGCATTAGCAGGTGTCATTGACGAGGAAAAGACGCATATGACCGGTGAGCCGATTGGCGCTCGAAAGTGAGACATGAAGGCTACTGCGCAGGAATGTGCAGGGTGTGGGCTTCTGCCCTTTAATCACTTACGGGAGGCGGTGGTAGATCATTTCGACGATTGTCTCGAAGGAGGCGAATTTCATCATGGTGTATGGAATCTGACGACCCCAGAGAGGCGTGATACCCTTGTACAGTCTAGTCTGGTCAGTTACATCTGAAGCATGATTACGAGCCACTCTAAACTCACCCACTGACACCTTCCTCGGCCACGATCTTGGAGATACCATCGAATGTTCCCTTCGCAAACGGTGGCATGGTAGTTTGCATTCGGACCTTCACCGCCTCGAACGGACACAGACCAATATCAGCAAAGAACTCGGCGGAAGCAGAACCGGCGAGGTAAATCCAGGTCTTGTAACGGGTAGCATTCTCCTCGCCAGCCAGGTCGGAGTAAAACTTCTTGAAGAATTCGTAGCAACCATATTTCAGAGCACCTTGAACCGAGTATCCGAAGAACGTGGGAGATCCGCCAGTATAGAGCGCGGTCCGACCTTCACTGGCCATGATCTTGCTCCAGCCCTCAATATTGCTCTTGTAGAGCTTGCTGTCAACCTGTCGACGACACTTGACAAGATCAAGAGGTGTGACACCCCAATGTGTGATACCGCAGGCCATTAGACCTCCGAATGTGCTTTATCGCATTAGCTCTAGCTTTGCGCTGGCTCAGACATATCTGCATGCTCACCAAGCAGCATAGTACTTCCCAGAGTATAGCTCAATCTTTCCAGTCTTGTCTTGCGCGATTTGAGAAGCTTTGTTGAGCTCTGCCACTGCAGCATCACTCAACTTAGTGACTTTTTGTTTCGCATCTTCAGCCGCGTCCCAGCTGCTGTACAAGTGGGAGATGTCCCTGCGCTGTGGTTCAGGTTGGCGATTGAGCTTGATAGGAGAGGCATATCCGAAGGTCGCGCTCAGAGCGCTCGCGGAAGGGAAGAACGACTGCATTATGTCTGCTTGATAGGTTTGTTGTCAGCCCAAGCTCCTAGATATGACAGTGATGTGCTTGCGACCAATGCTCGGGCTTTGTTGTTGCTTATTTCCGTCTGACGCTGGCCTAAATCCGCGATCACCTCCCGATCTCTATCTTGCAAGCAAATGCGGCTCCTTGCCTTCAGCTTGTGAAAAGTGTCTTGTGAAGGCTACGCAGCGCCGCTTGCAAGCAAGGAAACATGGTGACACTATATGGCACAAAGCTATTGATAGCCGAGCTCCTACCCCAGCTCCCAGCCTCGACGTCATTGTGCGGCTCGTCGGCTCGAAGTCAAAATTGTGGGCAGGACATCGACATGGTTCGGGAAGCTGTTTGCTGTTCTGATCAGGCTGTGTCGTTGTTGCTCCACTGGACCGAGAAGGCTGAGGCGTTCTCCTGTTGCTGTCTGGCCTTCTGGTACTGCAAGGATACCAGCAATTTATATCCGGCATGGCGACGACCGGGCTATCAGCTTCGAGCAGTGAAGGCCCGGGCTCCTCAACGACGAGAGAAAGCACAAGTCCATGGGCTAGCAAATATCGTGGTGTACGTGCAATGACACGAATGAGGCAATGGATCTCCGAAATTGGTGGTCATACTGACAGTGCATTATTCCTAGGCCGTAGTAGAAGATCTCGACCCCTCCGCCGCCTTCTCAGTAAAACCCACCACTCCCGTATTCGAGGCAGTGATGTCTGCGCTCGAACGCGACTACGACCATTTGACTGTAATCGATGAAAACAAGACCTTGCTTGGCTACATGTCCGTGCCGCGATTACGGCAGCTCCTCGAGACAAAGCAGTTCAAAGAGTCGGATCCGGTCGAGAAAGTGATGCAGAAGTTCCAAAGGAAGGGAAAGAAGTATAAGCTGATTACGATGGAAACGCCTCTCGAAGATCTGGAGGCATTCTTTAATGGGAAGTTTGGTGGACACAAGAGTGATTTTGCGGTGGTGACGGATCCGGGGAGGAGGTTTGTGTTAGGAGTTGCAACCAAGGATGATCTAAGAAAGTTTGCAGAGAGGAGGCCGAATTGAAGACTGGCAATGCTTCCGACGATACTCTGAGCTAAGAGAAGGTAGAAGTTCTGTTCGGCCATCCTACAATCTGTAGAAGGACCTTCAAAGCGACATGCTCGGGGGGTCTGTGAGGAACTACGGGCGAATCCTGGACCATATGTTTCATCGGGACAACAGCCAGCCATCGAGAGCATGCTCGCAAGGGAGGGTAACAGAGATTCTGCACTCACACTCACTTTGCTCTTGGAACTAGGTGGCAACAGTGATACCCTCCAGCGCCCTTCTGCCTTGACGTTTGAATACGATAATTTTTCTGCGCTTTAAATGATCCCGTCACTCTACAAAGTTTACTACATCCCTGGCCCTGGCTTCAAACTCTGGACGATCAATAGAAAAAAAATAGCTTCGAGAAAGGCAGCTTTTTTTCAACGACTCTATGTCCCTCCCGAAATGACAAAGCTCACGCCAGCTCAATTCATTGCCTGCCCGGTTATTTTTGACGCAGTATGCCACCGTATAGCGGCCCAAGCCTCTCCGTGGCAAGAATGGTAACCCGAAATTCCTTGTCAATACGGACATGCTGCAAGCACTTTCACTATGAGCTTCATCGAATTTGCGACGGAATAGTCCCACATTCAGCTTCGTGACTGGCTACATGTGCTGAAGAACGGCCTCTTGCTCTTCCATAAATCTTAAAAGTTGCGCGGGAGAATCTATCCGGCCGTATCGCAGCCTCGTGAAGTCTCTCTCCCGACTCTCGCTCCAGTCCTAGAAGAACGCAGGTGATCTTGAAGTCGATACGATTCAAAAATAACTGTTTAACTTCCGTACGGACCCTAGCCTCCTTGAAACCTCTAATTTCATGATGCTGTCCGAAAATTTCCAAGACGTCATGGCGATATCGATGAGCTATGCGTACAAGAGGTCGAGGATATCTTCTAACGAGTGGCCCATAGGCACTTAAAAGTTGATATCTACAGCGCGCAAGTGATGCAAAAGACGATCTGGTTGAAGGCCGCTTCGCGCGCAAATCTTGAGGAGATAGCGCTCGACGAACTGTTGCAAATCTTGGGCTCGGGGACGATTAGACTTGCAGATCCCTCGATGGTCGCTCCACCGACGAAGAGCCCCCAGGAAAGTGACTTGACTAGGGTCGTAGTCGAAGATACAGTCTACCTTGGCCTTGAGTCGTGCCACCTCGCAAGCGCAGATGTCGCGCTGAAGTATTTGCGTCAATGGTATCGCGCAGGTCCTTGCGAACTCGCCTACAGCACTGGATTTCTCTAGCTGGAATGTGCTCGAAGATGTCGAGCTTCAGCTCAGCCGGCAGATCAGTCATCTCCGCCATACCAGTCGGGAGCGTGCCAGCGGCGCAGGAGCGGTGATACTGATGAGAGCGTCACTATTTGAGCGCGCGGTTGCTGCGGCTCGCCCTATGATGATCTTCTAAAGGTGCTGTCAGGAGGCGGCGCGGTCAGATCGAGTTCGGAGTCAGGTCAGATTGCATTTTGGCGGCGCGAAGCTCCAGATGCGATGAGACCGGACGATGCTGGCTCGCAGTCGCTGAAGACCTGCTCAGTTGTTTCGCCCGAAGGCTCGAGAACGATTCGAATTTTGAACGGGACTCGAGCGTGGTGAGTCGCAGCAGTAGAAGATGTTGAGCGCATACGCGTGTGTGATTGGAAATTTTGGGTGCAGATCGTTGTGTGGACAGCGTGCATCTGATGGAAGGAGCAGAAATGAGTTTCGGGTAGTGACCAGATACGGACAAAATAGTGGGTCGTCACATGAAAATTCACCGCCGCGGAAGGCAGCAGGCCAAAGCACAATTGAAGAAGAGTTGAGGAGAGAGCATCGGAAAATTGATGAGAGAATTGAACGAGTTTGACTTGAATTACTTTGAATTCTGAAAACCACCTGAGGCACGCGAGAGAGCACTACATGAATCTGAAGCCACCACCCAGCCTGATATTGCTGTAAAAATGCCCAAGACCACCAAGGTTTGCTTAAGATCACCACCAAAGCCTGCCAAATACCATCAAATACCATCAAATGCCACCACCAAATGCCAACCAGCTTTCTAACCAGCGAGCAGCGAGAGCATGAATATCCACCCTACCATACCAAGTCGAGTGGCTGATGTCGTGTCGTGAATGTCGAGCAAGAGATCAGATGCCTTTGACCTGACCAAGTAACCATTTGATTGAACTCGGCGCCCAGCAAATGACTGTCGTGGATGTCGATGTCGAGAAAGAGACCAAATGCCTTTGACCTGACCAAGTAACCATTTGATTGAACTCGGCGCCCAGCAAATGACTGTCGTGGATGTCGATGTTGAGCGAGATATTGTCGATGTTGAGCGAGATATTGTCGATGTTGAGCGAGATATCAAATGCCTTTGACCTGACCAAGTAACCATTTGATTGAACTCAGCGCCCAGCAAATGACTGTCGTGGATGTCGATGTTGAGCGAGATATCAAATGCCTTTGACCTGACCAAGTAACCATTTGATTAAACTCGGCGCCCAGCAAATGACTGTCGTGAATGTCGGTCTGTCGTGGATTTTGATGTCGAGCGAGATATCAAATGCCTTTGACCTGACCAAGTAAACTCGGCGCCCAGCAATGACTGTCGTGAATGTCGGTCGAGCGATATATCAAATGCCTTTGACCTGACCAAGTAAACTCGGCGCCCAGCAAATGACTGTCGTGAATGTCGGTCGAGCGATGTATCAAATGCCTTTGACCTGACCAAGTAAACTCGGCGCCCAGCAAATGACTGTCGTGAATGTCGGTCGTGAATGTCGGTCGAGCGATAGATCAAATGCCTTTGACCTGACCAAGTAAACTTGGCGCCCAGCAAATGACTGTCGTGAATGTCGGTCGTGAATGTCGGTCGAGCGATAGATCAAATTGATTCTTGTGAATGTCGAATGAAATGAAATGACTGTCGTGAATGTCGGTCTATCGCGAATGTCGGTCTGTCGTGAATGTCGCTCGTGAATGTCGAATGAAATGCCCTGCTGCCGCATCTTACGCCAAAGACACAGAGGATACAGACCAATGCCGCAAGAAATCAAATGCCTTTGACCTGACCAAGTAACCATTTGATTAAACTCGGCGCCCAGCAAATGACTCTTTTTGACGGTGTGGATGTCGCATCGGTATATCGCGGCGCGAATGTGCTGCACTGATCTCCATTGAAGGACTTTTGAGCAAGAACGAGTGCGTGGGTGTAATACCCACGTTCGAACGCAACCCTGCTAGAGACGCCGCACGTGCCGGAGTTGTACCAGGAACCCAATCTCACACCCTTTGGCGCTAAGCAAAGGTCGTACCGTGTGTCGTATCCTTCTCTTGAACTCATGCCCTTTGCCACCGCCCCATCACGCTTTCATGCCTGTGCTCGCTGCTCGCCGGATCTTGCTGTCTGCCCTCACCGTCTCTCGTGTGCCTCTCGCTGCCTGTGCCTGCCATTGCGTGAAGATTTCGGTCGTTGCGAAGTCGGTAGTTCGTGGAATTTGTCGTCTGTGAAGTCGGTTTTGAGATGTTGTCGGTGTGAAGTCGGGTTTGAGATGGTGTTTTGGTGAGATTGCCGTTTTGGGAAAGAAAAGTGGGGTTTGCGAGTTAGTGAGTCGGAAGTGGTGTTGTCGCGATTGCGAATTTCGATGGTGAGGCGCCGTTCGAGCGCGTGACGAAGTCGCGTTTGATGTTGTCGCTGCTATGATGTTAGAAGTCTCGCCAGAAAGCGCGAAAAGGGTACAAACCTGTTTTTTTTTTGGTCGAACGCTCAAATCTGTGCAAAGTCAGCGGCAGCGAAGTGGTGAGAAGTGAGTCGCAACATACCTGATGAGCTGTTGCAACGCTCGCCGCGCGTTTGTGCGGTAGTGAGCTGGTTTTGCTGTGGTGGAGGTGGATCTGTGCGATGTCAGTGAGGCGGCGCTGGTGGTGAAGTCAGTGGCAACATACCTGATGAGTTGGTGTGGCGCTTGCTGCACGTGTGTGCGCTGGTGTTGATGCGCGCCGCTCGTGTGAGCTTTGGTGCGTTGTTGTTGGTGAGATGATGAAGAGTCTGCGCCATGTCAGTGAGGGTGAGGGTGAGGGTCAGTGAGGGTGGTGTACATACCTTGATGATGTTGTTGGTGCTTGTGAGTGATGGTGGATGGTGTTGTTGAAGGAAGTGGATGATGGTTGAAGGAAGTGGATGATGGTTGAAGGAAGTGGATGATGGTTGATGGAGAAGGTAGTGGAAGAAGATGGTTGTTTGTAGTGGAGTGGAAAGAAAAAGTTCAAGTTCTGAGCAGAAAGGTGCGCCTTTTTATTCTTTCTGGAGCGGGTAGAGCCGCTCTCTAATCACTGCGAAGGTTCACCCGGCCGTCCCGCCAATGAGAGCACAGGATCAGAGCAGAAAAATCACCTTGCTGCGTATTTGTGAGCACGGTGACGTACGCATGATGGCTGCTGCCTTAACGGAGAGGCCTGCTGCCTGAACGGGGAGGCGGGGAGGGCCCCGAGCAGAGAGAGAGGAGGGAGAGGAGGGTGAGAGGGAGAGGAGAGGAGGTGGTGGTATCGAGGGCGGCGAGGTCTGTGAGGCCGGCGGCCATTGTCTGACGGTTCGCAACCAGTGTTCGATAGTCTATGTAGATCAGTGTAGCATCAGAGCCTCACGATAGTAGTCGTATAGTCGCCGCCGCTGATAAATGCCGTCTTGCAGGCCAACTGAGGTGTTGCGCAAACGGCGAGCCGCGCCAGGACGACTGCGATGAACAACCTCTCACCCTCAAAGAGCGCCAGGCAAGTGACATGATCATGAGTTCACGACAACAGTCGAACGCCGCTTCTACAGACGAACGCCATCTCGCCGGCCGTATCAGGCGTGGTGCGCGCCTCGCGAGGGCGACCGAGATCGAACCCATCTCGCACCATCCGAGAGCGCCAGGCAAGTGACATGATCATGAGTTCACGACAACAGTCGAACGCCGCTTCTACAGACGAACGCCATCTCGCCGGCCGTATCAGGCGTGGTGCGCGCCTCGCGAGGGCGACCGCGATCGAACCAATCTCGCACCATCCGAGAGCGCCAGGAAAGGTAGCGACATCCTCGCTCCAGTGATTCTGACTTCACGCAGCAGCCTGGCAGTCTGGACCACAGATGGCGATGTAATCTCCTACAATGAACGCAGTATTTTTGGCAGAATGCTAACGTTTTTTCTCAGCAGATCTCTTGTCCCGTAGGAAGGCTCTCACCACAATCGGCAATAGTCTCAGCGCTCCGCTGTCGAGCATCCAGTCTCTACTTCAAGCCTCTTACTCCTGCTTACAAAAGTTGTACAATATCCACTACTAGCTCTTCTCCTCTTCTCCTCTTCGAGATCTTCTCCGGTGCAGGAATCCGGGCGGCAACATCACGGTCAGGTACTGCACGACCTCTCAGGCGACATACAGAACTGCAACATCAACGTACAAGCGCTTCAAAGAGATCTTCACAATGCCAACAAGCTGGAATTCACGAACACATGAGGTGGTAACGAAGAGATGAAGTCGGGATTCTCCATAGAATATCCTTGGCTCGGATCCCGGTCCGCGATCCACTGCTCTGGTTCTATTCCTGGACGCGGTATCGGCGACGTGCAGCTCGATGGGGAAGAGCGGGTCGCGTACGGACAGCCATCTCGAACGTCACGGCTTTGGGCGCGATCGCGACTATGCTCGCTGGATCAGCAGATGTGGATTGCGAACGTGGTCACGATAGAAGCAAAGGGAGGTGGCCGGTAGCAGAGACCCAAGCAACATGTCAAAAGGCGGAAGCGACAGACACGATCTACAGATAGCGTACTTCTGCGAGAGCCCATTCTCACCGCGGCCTGCAACGGCCTGAGAGCGAGGGCGAGTGCGATCGAGATGGAAGCAAGAGAGCAGGATAAAGAGAACAAGACCAGAAGAGTTTGGGCTACAGCAATTGATACACTCTGGCTCGTTCAAAGTACAAAAATCCAGTAGTGCACGCTTGTGAGAGAGAAGCAACACTCTTGGTACGTGTGGTATGCTTTTCGGCCTCTGTCTGCGACGCCAAGAGCTCAGCTGTAGACTAGCAGACAAAGGTGTTCAATCGTAGAGCAAGAGTTGATGGAGCATCCGTTCATATGCCTGCTGGTATCTGCGCCATCTGCCCTCTCAGAACAGGAACATTTCGTCCATGATCGCAGCTTTCTCCACGAGCGTCAGAGACTGGCCCTTCTCGAGGCTCCTCTCGACACTATCTCTTGCCCATTTGCTCTTAACGCAGTACGCCACGATGCCAGCAGAGCGTCCTTCGGCAGGCAAAGTCGGCACGTCGAACATGGAGGTGAATTGTGACATGTCACAGACGCCTCTGCCGCGATCGCGAGCGTCCGCACAGCCCTTACGCTTCCAACGACCATAGTAGAACTGGCGCGTCTTGAGAGTAGTCAAGGGTATACAGGCTTCGAAGGCCTTGATGTGCTCGTCCTGAGAGCGCCACTCTCCCTCAAGAAATGGCGTGTTGGCGAACATGTCGTAGATCTCCGGTGCCGAGCCGTCACTCAGGCAGAAGAGCGACCACTGTCCCCACCGCACGAAGTTTTCTCTGGACGCGAAGAGCCACGCGTCGACTGCTTTAACGTCGGGAGGGCCATGGTGGTATGCGTGAAGATTGGTGAGCATGTGCGCCAATTCGCCGCTGTTTTCGAATAGCGGATGAAGCAGAAGGAGGTCATTCGGATGCATCGGAAGGCGGTCGGCCGAGGCCTTCAATAAACCGTCTTTGATCGCCTTATTCTTGTGATAAAGGCGGCCGAAGTCAGATCGGTCGTACATTCGAGCGATTTTCTCCTTGCTGGCGGGACGATGCTTGCACCACCGACGTAGTGCCTCGAGGAAGGTCACCTTCTTGGTGTCATAGTCGACTAGGTACTTGACATCCGCAGTAATGCGCGCCGCCTCTCGTGCACAAATATTGCTCAAGAGTTTTGGTTTCTCGAAATCAATAGCCTTCTGAATAGTCTTGCAGACTCGGCGCACACGCTGGACGTCCTTTGCGGGGAGATGGTAGAATATTTCGAGCTTCAGCTCTATCGGCATATCCATGAAGCTAGTCATCTTCTGCGATAGGGTGCAAAGTGCGACACTGCGTTGTAATAGCAGCTAAGGTCGCCGTCTCAGCCTTCGCTTTTGGAACTAAGGACTTCTTCGCTTGAAATATACTGCGACACTGACACTCGTACTCGAGGCTTTTAGCCGTGGACACCTTAGAGAGTCGATGCTGTAAGCTCCGCCGGCTCAAATCGAGTAGTAAAGGTAACTCGCTTCCAGTCGGCGGGCAAGATCTCGAGGAAGGGTGAGTCGTAGCCGGGAATGCAAATAGAAGGGTTACGATAGTAGTGTGGCCGAGTCGAGTTGAGTTGCTAACTTGCAGGACTGGCTGAGGTCGGCAGTCTCAATGTATCTGAAAAGGGCAAGTGGAAGATAGAAGTAGGAAGTTCTTATAGGTAACTAGCTTCCGCCAAGGGTTTCCCGTTCACTTGCGCTCATGTGCACGGACTCGCCAATCCCGGGCGCTATGCGAACGTACATGTGATGCTATCAAACAAACGAGAGTTCTTAAGTCCCATTCCTCCTCCCAGCCTCCATCTCAACAACAGGCGGCAACTCTGCCGGCAGCTCAGAAAACTGTCTCGGCCAATTCGTCTCCAAATACAAAGATTGCGGTGTCTGTCCAGTGGAAAGCTCAGAAGCAGGAGCATCCGTAGTGTCCCAAGTATGCGCCTTATTCAACTCCGAATCCTTCTTATTAAACGGCACCCCGTCCGCAGACTTTTCATGGATCTGTTGACCATCAATCTCGCCTGGAGCAGCAGGAGCAGCAGGGACGTGCTTGATTTCTGTGGTCATGGCACCTGCTTCTTGGGCTTGCCGACGTCGCTTTTTTCTTCGTAGGAGACAGAAAGCGACTAGTACGCTGGCGACTACTGCGAGGACGGCCATTACGATACCGGCGATGGCGCCTCCACTTAGGCCGCCGCCGTCGGAGTCACTGGCTCCTGGAGGTAAGATTCGAACCAGTTCCGGAGTGGAGTTTGAAGGGAATAATGCTTGAGCGACTGTAAAATTCCGACGATCGTAGTCTGCGATCACGTATGCTTCTTGCCAGAAGACACGGCCGAGGGTGTACTGGCTGATATACTGCGCTCTTTTGATTGGGAAGTACCATTGTGAGCCGTTGACATGTGGGTAGCTGACATTGAGGTCGAAAGCAGCGTAAGGAAGGACGATTGTGGCTGTCTCGTTACTGTTCGCTCCGCCAAGCGTAAAAGTGAAAGTCGGATTCTCGGCGAGGAGATTAGCGTGAGTAGTGTCATTCATGAGATAAAACTCGGTAGCGGCGTCGTATTCGAGACCGAAAGCTGATTCAAACACGTCACAGACTTCAGGGGGCAGCCAGATGTAGTTGATCATGCTGTTCACGTACGCCGTGATGGTGTCGGTAAGCAGGTAAGAACTACTCTGAGTGGTTGTGCCATTGTAAGTGATCGACTGGAGATTGATTTGCAGGTCCTGAGATGGGTTAATCGAGAAGGGCACTGATACAGAATTGTTCGGATCGAATCGCATCGAGTCGTAGCCGCCAAGCGTGAGGCTGCCAAAGATGGGTGCATCCTTATAGAACGCACCTGCCGTGTAGGCCCATGTCGTACTTGGTATCTTCCTTTCTTCCGGTTCGCTGAGTGTGTCCATGAGAGTTCTCACGGGGTCATCGAAGCCTGTTGTATTGAGTCGCAGTGGACTAAGTCCGATCACTCCTACCCAGAAGTCATTCGAAGCAATCCGTGCCACCAACTGGTTCGGAAGAGCAGGAAGGACACCATTTGCTGTGCCCAGCGTGACAGTATCTAGACCGTATGATGCGTTGGCATTCAGACCAAGCATTGACTCAATGACCGGGTTGAGGTTGTAGTACGAGCCATTGGAGACTTGTGATGTCGACCACGTCGAAGACTCATTCGCGCTAAAGACCTCTCCTCTTTGCTCTTCGCAATCCCACAATTCCGGGTTCTCTTCAGTGCAGCTTTCTTGCGCAATCGCCCAGATGGCGTTCCCTGCTTGAACGGAAGATCCGGGAAGGAGGTGAAGAAGTTGGCCTATGTAGAGATTTTAGCAGCTGATCGTGGTCTACGCAATCCTGACTTGCCTGGTGTGCCAACTTGAACATGAAATGTACTCCATTGACCATCATCGCCCTGCCTGGGAGGTTGTAAGCATCGAATCTTCTATCGCTGGTGCCTTCGCATACCATGACCCGCTTGCCGGCACTGATATTGGGCCCAGCGAGCTCGGCGACGTCTCTGCCAAGGATATGCTGGCCAATGTCAATATCGAAACTGCTGTTTGTGCAAAATGTCCCGCCATAGTTGTGCCATACATGGCAGAGTTTGAGATGGAAAGTCTGGATTCAGTAGACTGCAATAAGCGCCCATGTAGGGCTGATGTTCGTCTGGGTTCACTGTCCGTAATCTGGCGCGTGGAAGAAGGAGTGGCTCAGCTGGAGACAGGGAGGCCATCGCCTAGGCAAGCAGTTGCTCTCATCACAGGTTGATGGGTACTCGTCATGCTACTTGCATGCAATCAGATTTGAGAATCGCAGCTTACAGTCCCAGGTCTGATGCAGTGCGACATGATTTCGTTGGCTTCGGTAGCGGTCGGTAAGCGAAGCTCATGAGAGCTCTGACATTCCGCGGTTGGGATCTGCCGACGGTGACATGTGTAATTTTTCCACCTGCAGGCAACGTGGTGAGTTCCATGCGCGCTCGCTTCCGTCGGTATGAAAGCAGTATGGCAGCTATGGCTGAACGAGCCGGGCCCCAGCATGCGAGCAACCTGCAAGGCGTCCTTCGAGGGTCGACTTTGTGCAACAGTAAGCAGTCACGATTCGTCGGGTTGAACGTACCTAATACCTATATCGGGAGTGGGAGTTGGGGAAGAGGCTGGTGGTTTCATTTCTATTGCAGGAATGTGATGCTATGCCCAGACACCCACCAACGCCATAAGCATAGCACCAGCTACTACAGCCCCACAGGCCTGTAGTCGTCTCTTCCCTCGCAGTTCTACATAGCTTGCGTCACTCAGAAAATCCTCCGCAAGTAATTGTACGAGACCAGCATACAAGAGCAAGCCGCTGCTGATTGCATTCATGATGCCGACCATGAGGAGTCCGAATTGACTTTGTGGATCGTAGAGTCCTTGCACGCCGAGACCGATGGCCTGACCGATTGGTGTGGTGATGCCATACATCAGACTCATTAGCCAAGGCTTGTATGAGGCAGTGGATAAAGAGCCAATTGAGGCGATGCGAGAGCCCAATGCTAGACCTTCGAAGGTCTGATGAAAGCTGATGGCGATCAGGAGCACTACGAATGATGAGCCAGTGCTGACGGACAGCGCCAAACCGACGAAAAGGCTGTGGAATAGTATGCCAGCTTCGAGCATCAGACATTGGATGACGAGTCTTTGCTCCAGCGGCGTGGTTTGGTGTGGTGTGTTGCTGTGCTCCGGTGCTTGGTCTGCCCAAGAGACTTTACGATTGTGCCTCATCGGTCGCGCGTGCCCGTTCGCATGACCATTTGGAGCCATGACCAAATCTTCATTGTCGTCGCTGTGGTTTCCACGCGTGAGTGGCTGTGTATCCTCAGCGGCTGGGTCGAGCTCGTCAAGGTGCAAATCATCGTCTTCATCTTCGTCTTGCCTCCCAGGACTGGGCGTTCGCGGCAGTGGTTTGTTCAATGCCGGCGATTCGCTCGAGCTTGTCGGTGTCGGCGGCGCATCCAGATATGGACTTCGCTGCTCGGCTAAAGCTATATCGCCATGCTCCGCGTTTCCAAGAGGCAGCTGCTGAAACCTGTTGAAGCTCTGGCTCTTTCTTCCTAGTGCCGGCCGCGTGTCTAGCCCATCCGTCTCGCGCGTTCTCAGCTGCTCAAAGTCTACATGATGACTGTGGCCTGCGCCTTTTGCGGCAAAGAACATCTCAATGCCCACCACGACCATCACGCTCACCATGGCAATGAAGCCAGGCATGGCCGGATAGACATCTGTCCAGAATGGCGGGAGGCATGGATCTAGCAGGTTCGTGTATGCGGTGGGGAAGAGATGCACGAATGCAGTCGCTATCAACACACCGGTGCCGAAGTGTCGACTGACGAACAGCGCATGATTCGGCACTGGTAGTCGAGGGAAGCGGCGGACGATGAGTGGGAAGGAGCAGGCGAGGGTGGACAGAATGAGGATCAGAAATAGCGCAACGAGATGAAGGCCGAAGTTGTATTCGCGATTCTTGTTATCGGATCCGCACGCTGGTCGCTCGCCGGCCGCCTGGCGACGCTGCAATTCGGCTTGGAGGACTAGAACTATGGCATTGTGTCAGTAACGTGAGACATGGAACAATATGAGCTTTCATCAACATACGATCATGCCGCTCATCTCGTGTCATGATCGTGACCAGCGCACACCATCGTGTTCCGACTGCAGCTGCTTGTCTCGATTGTCTGTGAGCGCCCACATCTCGGAGACGCCGGCCCGATCGCTGCCGTGCCTATATATAGCACAGCATCAAACCTAATCTAATCTGCCACAATGCTGTCTGCAACATTAGAGGTAGGCCTATTCGATCGATGCTGGAGTGAAAAACAATAGAAGTGTTTCGGTGCGATATCTGAAGACTTCTTCTCAAGCATAGTTCACAAAGAACTTCACCCCCTTCCCCTTCCTTTCGTAAACAGGTCCAGTCTTCCCTTGCAGATCTCTCCAAGAATTCTGTCCAGCACCCCTCTGATACAAAACGTGCGAAGCATCATCATTCGCATACTCCAAATGGCAATACGGCGTAAAGTCCTGCCCAGCAATCGCCAATCCCAAGTAATCTCCCGCTTCGACAGTAGCATTACTTGTGACATCCACTTTCGCGCTATCGAAAACGTAGCTCAGATCACTAGCATTAACACTCTTCGTCCCCATCGCTGTCCATTTGTATTCCGGAGCGAGGAGATCGGAATACGAAGAGAACTTGAAGACCGTGAGGGCGAGAGGTATAGTTTGCACCTTTGCCCCTGCGATATTGACGGACACGGATTTTATCGTTCCGCTTTTCGCTGCTCGCCAGGTTTGGAAGAGATCGAAAGAGTCGGAATCACAGATTGGGAAGTATGCTGCTGTGGCTGGGCTTCCATCGCTAGCTGACGAGGAAGCGATCGTTGCGCTGCCTTTTGTGAAGGTCACGGGGAATTCGGCATTGTCGGAGCAGTCTAGATCTTGGACGCTGCCGTCAGAGTTGAAGATGAGCGGTTGGAAGATGTGGCCGCCGAATCCTGTGCGAGGACCGCCTGGAACGGAGGTGGAGTGCCAGACGTAGGTGGTTTGATTGGTATCTGGGTTGGTGAGTGGAAGTACGCCTTCCACTTGTCCGTTGCAGCTATAGCCTGCGAGGATTTGTCTGGTCCATGGGCCTTGGATGCTTCGACTCCGGTAGAGTAGGCCGATCGAGCCATTGCAGTATCCGCACGTGTTGGATGCTGAGATGTAGTACCAGCCTTGGCGGTAGAAGAGGTCTGGAGATTCGGCTGCTTGGTCGATGAGGTCGAATGTTGAAGATTGAACAGGGTAGGATTTGAGGGTTGTATTGGTGAGATCCGACGTGAGTTCGGTGGTGTGAAGGGTCTGGAAAATTGGTGGCCAGATAGAACCTGCTCTTGGATCCCGGAAGTTGAGGGCAGAGAAGACGAGATAGCCTGTGTTGTTGAGTACTGTCGTTGTGAAGTCTGCGGGCTGAAGGGCTGAGAATTGAGGATCGATAGCTGCTCGGTTCTGGGAAAAGGTGAAAGGCCCGGATGGAGAGCTTGAAGTTGCAACGAGGTAGCCGTTTGGTCCAGCGTTCGCCCAAAGTACGTATTGCTTGCCATTGTAGACAATGTGTGGTCTACCGCATCCTCCATCTGCTAAGCACACAGCCGCATTTCCAGCCGCGGGATCAAAGAGGAACCCATTATACTGCCAGTTCTCAAGGTCTACCGATGAATACGATTTGATGCCATATGCTACACCTTTGGTCGAGAAGCTGTTGCCATAGAGGTAGTACGAGCCGTTGAAGTAGTTAACCTTGCTGCCGTAGGCGTCGATCTGGTTGCCATTGGTGTCGAAAAGCAGCCTCCTGCTGTTCGTAAATGTTATTTGCCCTGCTGAACCTGACTGTGGATTTGAATGCGAGCTTTGCGCAAAGCATGAACCAAGGAAACCGAGACTGATCAACGTGTGTGCCAACATTGTGGCGGGTGAACGAAAGATGTGCGAGGTGAGCAACAAAGTTTGAGATCCTTACGAGCAACAAAGTTTGAGACGCTTGCTGCTTTATATTTCACCATGCTCATTCCCTCCATATTGATGTCAGCACCGTTCGCCAAGGCCAATTGGCTTGGACTAGCTCCCACCCTCCTCACACACGCCGTCACTCATTGTAGCGAAGCAACCGGGAAGCCCTAAGTGCTAGTACAGGAGCGGCAGCTGTGCCTAGACTGACAGCCATGGCTCCTTCACGAATTCCTGGGTTAGGTCCGAAGGACTGAAGTGGAGCATGAATTGCTGTTAAATGCTGCGCACGGCTTAAATCTAATCGTTTCGTGCAATCAGATTGCTTACACTAGTCGAAATCCCAGTTTTGCCGACAAACGCTCCGAACGGACGAGTTCTGATAGGGCATAGCGCATGAGATCGAGCAGTAATATTTGCCAGGCTTTGGCAAAGCAGAATGCGAAGATTTGACTAGATCAAGTGGGCCATGTGGAGGACTCATCTGGAGTGCAGAGGCGTTCGTGGGGGCAACGTTCGCACTTTGTTGCGGCAATTTGGCTGTTGCCGAAAAGTTCGCTCGGGGCCTTGGCGGGCGGAAGAATCACTGAATCAGTGAAAGCCGTGCAGTCGGGCGAGGCTTCGGTGCTGATAAGCGCACTTCATCTTCACAGCTGAGCGCAGCGGTCGATGCTCTTTAAAGTACACGAGGCGCGATGTGGCTATGAATACCAGCCCGCTTCCTTGTGCCTGAGAAATAAACTTCCGATGATTTGTATCCTTGCCAGCGGCTCGCGCTCAAATTGTCTTGAATTGTTGAGCATTGACTCGCAAGAAGGCCTCTTGAGCCAGTGGGCAACTGCATGCGGTCGGGATGTACCTCATTATTGGGCATCGTGACCTTTCGAACCATAATGGATCAGGCTGCCAAGCGTATCCAAGCGGTCGAAATACGGTTGACAAGGGGGCAGTGATCAGAGAGAGCTCAAGCGGCACTTGCCGGGCTTCCATGGCTATCAGCGCACCCCAATGTATGTGCGCGCAAGACAGCTACCTTTTGGCGCTCGATCGATCTTCCAAGGTTGATGCATATGTTGAAAGAGCTTCCAAGCGAACTGTCAAGCGGTCAACGTGTCGTGCCAAATAATGCGGGTCGATAGTAGAAAGGCTTCAAAGAGTCCCGAGTACTTTGGCCACATCCTCTCGTGCCTGGTTGAGCTCTTTATCAGTCCCGTCCACATGTGCGACCTTGACCTCGCTGTGGAGGCTGAGGAGATCTTTTGCACGCTTGAGGTCCCGATCATCGTCATTCTTGTCCGGTCTACCATTGGCTTGAGCATCTTTCTCTGGTCGTGCCGAGACCAGTGCAAGTGCTGCGTTAGGATCCTGTCTAATGTCAGGAGGCTGTGACTTTCACGGTGGAGATGAGCTCGGCACGTACGCAAACTTGCAAGGACGTCAGATCAGACAAGAACTCGGCGACTCTCATTTTGATGGCAGAATATGTCAGAGTTGATGTTGATGGAAAGTGTTGTTATCAGAAAGCAGAGTTGAATTGAATGCCAACAGCTGCGGGACGGAGCGGCATGTCGGCTCCGGCGCCGAGAGCTTGGTTGACAACTTGAACGTCAAGAACAGCTCAAACAGCAACTTCTGACCTCTTTCAATTCTCACCTGCTCTGGCAGCAGCACTGAGCGGTGTGGGCTTTCTTCACCTACCTCACGCTTCGTCTACCTCTTTCTGCCAATTTCACTTCGTGGACTTGGACACACCAGCACAAAAGATGTCGGCGGCGCTCAAGACTGGCGCTGATGCGCGCGCCATGCGTATGACCAAGTATCCAGACATCTTCAACAAGAAAGTTGACATGACCAAGGTCAATCTGCCGGTGATCAAGAAATGGGTGTCAGACGAGATCGCCAAGATCCTCAACAGTGACGACGACGTGGTGACGGAGATGATTTTCACCATCATTGAGGGGTCCAAATCGGTATGCTAGGAACACCAGACATCCTTCAAGCGTGCGCTAAGAAGACTACAGCCCAATATCAAACAGCTCCAGAACGATATCACTGGCTTCCTCGACAAGGATGCCGCACCCTTCTGCCTCGAATTGTGGAAGCTGTGCCTCAGCGCACAGGACAGCCCAAATGGCATCCCGAAGGAACTGCTTGAGGCGAAGAAGCTAGAACTCATACAGGAGAGGGTGAGGAGAGCTTTCATGCGGCACACATGGACAACGACTGATGAGTGAGCAGATCGCAGAAGACAAGGCACGTGAAGAGGCTAGACAACGAGAAGCTGACGAACGTGAGCGCGAACGTGAGCTAGCACGAGTCCGCGAGCGAGAGCGTGGCCAGCGAGGCAGAGGCGGCAGAGGCGGTCGAGGTCGCGGCCGTGATCGTGATCGTTCTTCAGACCGACGCCCAATGTCACGCGACTCCAGATCACCACCACCAAGACGAGGCGGACGAGACTCTAGAAGCGGCATTGACAGCTACGTCCCTGGCGGAGGTCGCGGTGGACGTGACCACCATCTTCGTCGCCGACGCTCGCCATCATATGGTCGATCGCCTTCCCGCTCACGCTCTCCACCACGTCGGCGCAGACGGCGCAACAGCTCGTCTGATCAGTCTCGATCCCGCACACCACCTCGGAGGAGGAACAGGTCCAGTAGCAATGGACCGGCTAGGCGCAGATCGCGGTCTCCTCCACCGCGGAGACGCCGCCGATCACCTTCTCACTCTGATGATTCTCGCTCACCTCCAGATAGGCGCCGACGTCGACCATCTCGCTCGCGATCACCACCGCGCCGTCGAGCTCGCAACGATAGCTCCCGTTCACGCTCCCGCACACCTCCCTCCAAGCGTCGTAGTCGAGAGTCAGGAGACTTGATGGCTAGCAGCAAGAAGAATGAGTATCGCCTCAGTCGTGAGGGATCAACATACAGTGCAGCATCAGACGGCAAACGACGTGCTTCGCAGTCCAGCGAGCGACCAGCCAGTGGCGATACAAAGGACGAGGTGAGCAATGGCGCGTGAATCAATCCGCGAACGCCCTCCTCACAACTATAGCATACACAGTATATCAAGATAACGAAGCACGACTATATTTTCTTATGTTCTCATCTACACAAGAACAGGCTGACCAGACTAGCGCCAACGCATGCCAAGACACCCTCTTCGCATTTCCAAAGAAGAGCTTCAGAAGCGACTTGACAAGGCCCGAAGAGAGGCTGAGGCAAGGTCGGTGCAGCGTCGAGACAGGGACTTCACCACTAAACCAGCGACCTGATATGGGATTCCACTACGGTAAGTTGCATCACTCTCCTTGGCTTGACCAATTTGTGTGGCAACGGCATCGCAGCGCGATTATTCGAATGAAGCATTGCATTGGAGAAAGCTGGTTGTCTTGGGTTTGGGGCATCGAAGCATCTTCATAACGCGATCGGGTAATGTATGTAGAGTGCCACTTGACGCTCCATCCATACAATTGATCCACGACTCGGCTCTCGAGGAGGATATGGCAATGTGAATTCGCTCCTGGCTTTCTTGGAGCTTTGTCGATTCCAACCATGAAGTGGACTTCTTGTGCATGTACATTGCCAATTGAATGCTTACATTATCCGAAGCCATGCCGTCAACGCGGTATGCTCGGAGTTCGGCCAAGGCCAGCCGCCAGCGGCGCGGAGCTCTGCAAGCTTGCCCGCGGTCAACCACCTCTTCGAAGCACAAATCCAGATAGGGCAGGTGGCAGCAGCGACCACGGCATTGTTTTGGTATGTTTTTTCTTCTCACTTGTGAACTCCTCCGTCCACCTCAATCGCCGCTATGGAAAAGTCACTTCCCATAGCCACGGAGCATCACGCTCCAAAGACAGCTCCCAGACACAATGCCATTCGTGTCATGATCCTGACCTGCCTCACTTTCGTTCTTTGCATCACATGGTTTTCCCATCGCCTTCCACTCTTAACCAGCGGCTCCAAACATGATGATCATCACGAGATGAAACAAAAGGCCTGCCAGCAGGTCCCAGCACTATTCCCATCAGAGCAGACCGATAAGCTCAAGCAGGCCTACGACTTCCTCTTCACAGACCAGTTCCAGAATGCCTCGATTGGCAAACTCTCTGGTGCTGTACAGATCCACACAGAGTCGTTCGATGATTTGGGCAAGATCGGAGAAGACGAGAGATGGGATGTCTTCTACCCTTTCCACCAATACCTCGCCAAGACCTTCCCTCGCATCCACAGCCAGCTTAAAGTTGAGAAAGTGAACACACATGGTTTGCTCTATACATGGACTGGTAGTGACGAGAAGAGAAAGCCGGTTGTCTTGATGGCACATCAGGATACTGTGCCCGTTGACAGAGATACGATCGATAGCTGGACACATCCACCATGGTCGGGCTACTACGATGGTGAGAAGATCTGGGGCAGAGGATCATCGGACTGCAAGAATTCGCTCATCGGTATTCTTGAGACGCTCGAGATCCTGCTCGAGGCTGAGTATACACCTAGCCGTACGATAGTGCTGTCGTTTGGCTTCGACGAGGAGTGCAGTGGCAGAGAAGGTGCTGGACATCTCTCCGAGTTCCTTCTCGAGCGTTATGGTGAGAATGGTGTTGCCGCTATTTTGGATGAGGGTATGGGTTGGCAAAAGGCTTTTGGACGTGGATATGCCACTCCAGGGGTTGCTGAGAAGGGAGCTACGGATGTCAGCATCACTGTTCGTACACCTGGTGGTCACTCTTCGATCCCGAGCGATCACACGAGCATCGGTATCTTGGCTGAGATCATCACCACGATCGAGAGTCAGCAGTACCCAACCTTTCTGGCCAAGGATAACCCATTCTATGGTTTCCTCCAATGCGGAGCCGAGTATTCACCTGACTTCCCAAAGAAGCTGAAGAAGCTCCTCGGTCAGCGTTCTGAAGGCAAGCACACTTGTGCCGCTAAGCACAAGGACAAGATCGCACAGGAAGCTGCAAAGATTAGTAAGGAGTCTCAGTATCTGATGCAGACCTCTCAGGCTGTCGACTTGATCAAGGGTGGCACGAAAACCAATGCTCTGCCGGAAGCGGCCGTTGCAGTCGTCAATCACCGCATCAACATCGGCCAAGAACCTGAGGATGTATGGGCACACATTACTCATCTCATCAAGCCCATCGCCAAGAAGTACAACCTGACTCTCAACGCCTTCAACGGACAATCCGCCGGCTACAAAGCCATCTCACTCTCCGCATCCGATACTACCCTTCGCGTGGCACCTATCACTCCTAGTAACGTCGACACCGTTAACCCATTCTCTGTGCTTTCGGGCACTATTCGCGCCCTATACGGCGAGGACACGATTGTTGCCCCGGCCCTCATGACTGGAAACACCGACACGAGATACTACTGGAATTTGACGAAGAACATCTTCCGCTTTGGACCAGGATATGTCAATGAAGATGAGACTGGAGTCGGAAATATTCATACCGTCGACGAGAGTGTGACAGTCAGCAACCATCTCAAGGTTGTGAGGTGGTATAATCTGTTCATTAGAAACATTGACGAGGCTATTTTGGAGGATGATTGAGTGAAGAAGATGAAGAACATTTGCTGAGAAGATGGAAAGGTTTGGACGATAGATTGAGCCAGTGACGCTCTGAATGGAATGCTATGATGCTAAGCTGATGGCTTGTTCTACGTAGACATGGCTCTTGCAATGAGATCTTCTGGCAGCTTGCTGTTGTGCAGTTGAGGGAATTCCAAGACAAACTCATTATCAAGAGGTCCACGCCGCATGCAAAAGACCCTCGTCCTGTCTCACTTTTCCCCGATTCTTGGAATTCCTCGGCATGCTCACCATATTCGCATCTAGTAGCTTCAAATACCGAGCCAGACCGATTGAAGACTAAACAACGATGACAGCGGAATCTCTTTCGATCCGAAACGCCCAATAATCCCACCACTCGACTTCCATGAATATATATCGAACTGTCACTTCGCGATCTACAGTAAGCAGAGAGCTACGGTCTTTTCGTCCTCAAATCCTACCAAAGGAAAAAGACGAGAGAAAGCTCACCAAGTCCTGCACGAATGTCACACGTTCCCTAGCACGAGGGGATTCTTTCGTTATTTCCATTCTCTAGTCTTTTCACTCGAATAGGAAATCACACCGACAGACAATTAGTAAAGAAAAAATGGTAGTATTCGCCGCGCGTCAAGAAAGTCATAGTTCTATTTCCCTTTTTTTTCCCCAAATTTTCCTTCTTCCAACACCGAAATGCCATAATTTTTGGGGTGGGGGGGAAGATTTGACGGGAAAAAAACTACTACTACTCCTACTACTGCTACTGGACAGGTATCTAACTGTGGATATTTCATGAAAAGGGAAAAGAAAAAAAAACCAAATCTTAAAAAGCAAGTTAAATGATAATGATGTTGAAAGTCAAAAAGTATAAAGTAAGTATAAAGGCTAGAGAGTAGAGAACAGACAGAGAAAAAAAAATTTTATTTTAGGACGAATATAAGGAAAGAAAGGGTGCGTGTGAGGGAGGAGATTATCATTATGGAAGAGAAAAGGATGGATGGGATGGGCTACAGAAATAACCACGGCGAGGAATGAGGTTGATGAGATGCTGTAAAATGACCTTGGGGGTGTTTGGCGTCCTTGTCCAAATTAATGACATTTCGAAGAGTCTTGAAGCCCTTCATGATGGTGCATTTCTACATGCCAAGATTTTCTTCCAAACGCATGTCGCTCGACAATGCCGGACACTTCACTCCCTTCAGCATTCGTACGGCTCGTGCGCATATCCAATTAATGTCGGGGAAACGTTGTCTCGCGACCAACATACATACACTCATGCAAACTAACATCATCGTTCAACACTGTCGATGTCGCGGCTCTTTTGAGAAGCTGTCACAAGGAGGGACGCCTTCCTCAATGACCAGTCTTCTTCTTCTTCTAAAACTGTGCCTGCTTCGACTTGACATCCACACCTTCGCCCGCAAGGCCCTTTGCGAAAGCGTCTTTGAGATCTTCGGCAGGCTTCTTCTCCTCCTCTTTGACTTCCTCCTTCTTCACAAGTTGTTCGGCAAGCATATCTTCAACCATTTTCTCGCCTTGCTTCTCAACCTGGGCTGACTCGGCCGCAGTGGCACCTTCGCCTGCAACGCGTTCGTCTAGAGCAAGCTTTGACTCTCCGAGTGCATGGATCTGCTCTTCAATCGTGCCTTTGGTGACAAGGCGTACTACCTCCACCTCGCGAGTCTGGCCGACACGATGAGCACGATTCTCGGCTTGAATGTCGTCCTGGGGATTGAAGCCAGAGTCGAAGATGATGACTTTGTTTGCAGCAGCTAGATTGATTCCTGCGCCACCAGCACGAGTAGACAGCATGAAGACCGGAATAGAGGCGTCGTCCGTGAACGTGTCGATCATTTCTTGTCGATCTGCCATGTTCGTCGAGCCGTCGAGCCTCATGAACTTGATGTCCAAAGTCTCCAACACAGCTTCGAGTATGTCCATGAGCGTTGTGAATTGCGAGAACACCAGTAACCGATCGCCGTTCTTGACATACGCTTCGACAAGCTCCTTGAACTTTTGCACCTTGCCCGAGTCCATCCATTCTTGCTTCTTGAGGGCAAATTTCTTGGCGAGAGCAGGTCGCACGTACGCAAAGCTGTGCAAGCCAAAGTCGCCACCTTTCAATGAGATCGCTGCATCGCCATTGATGTAGCTTCGAATCTTTTCCGTTGTGTTCTCGCCGAATTCGTCGGTCTTCTTGAGGGCGGCGACCATCTTGTCAATCTTCTTGTCGTCGTAGATTCGACGAGAGAGCAGCGGATGAATTGCCGCCTTACGAAGAGCCATAATGACATTGGAACTGCCGTTCTTAGCGTTCTTCTTCGCGCCGGGCATGCTTTTCTCAGCAAAGAATCGCTGAGCGTCCTCCATCAGCTGAGCGTAGTAGTCAGCCTGAGAGTCCGTCATCTCGCAGTACTCCACTCGCGACTCCTTCTTGGGCAGATCAAGCACCTGCTGCTTTTTCCGTCGCAAGATGAAGGGCGTCATCATCGACCGTGCTCGAGATATGCGGTCGCTAGACAGGAGTGCAGCATGCGAAGTGTCCTTGGTGCTAGCCTTGTGCTTGAACAGGAAGTCGAGATCATCACGCTTCTCCTCGAACATCTGAGGCATGATGAAGGCCAAGATGGCAATGAGCTCTTGCAAGTTGTTCTGCAGTGGGGTTCCAGTGAGCAAGACTTTGAAGTCCGCACCAATCCGTGTGAGCTGCGAGTAACGATCCGACTTCGGATTGCGAAGCATGTGCGCTTCATCATAGACGCACACTGACCAGGGACCTTGGTTGCGCAAGAATCTATTGTCATCCTTCTTGACCGCCATGTCGTAGGTGGTGACGATAACATCGATTGAAGCCCAGTCTTGCTGAATAGATTCCTGAAGCTCAGCTCGTTCGCTCTGTGCGCCGTAATATGGTCGGACGTGCATGTTTGGGGCGAAGCGTTCGAACTCTCGTAACCAGTTCTCGAGCGTTGATCCGGGTACGATGATGAGGTGCACGCCATCAACATCTTGCTCCTGCAGGTGTGACAAGAAGCCAATGATTTGGCAGGTCTTTCCGAGCCCCATGTCATCTGCCAGAATGCAGGACAGCTTCCTCTTGAAAAGCATGTGCAACCAATTCAAGCCTACTAACTGGTAGTCCTTCATGGTCATGTCGGGGTTCATATTCTTTGGTTGCTCGATCCAGCCTTTCGACTTTGGCTTAGAGCACTTCTGCGGACCATTGTCGTCTGCTGTCGAGCTGGCAGGTGTGCCAATGCCAGAATCGTGCGCCTCTTCCAGCTTCATGAGCTGAAGCTCGCCGTCCATCTCTCCCACGCCCCAGCCTTTGAGGGCCTCACGTAGAGGTCCCGCGAGTGTCTCACATCTGACAACGAGTTCATCGACAGCATCGTAACCAGACATTACTTCCATGCACTCCTCGACCAATTGTTCGCCCACAGCTTTCGTCTTCTTGGACTTCTTTCCAGTCTTGGTCAGAGTTTCTTGAACAATCTCTCGAACTTGGTCCAATGTGTTGAACGGTCGTTTGTCTAAAACAAACTTGATCATCTCTTCAGGTTTGGCAGTTAATTCTGACAGGTCATGTACAGTGCAGTCATTGAGCATCTTAAGCAATCGTTCTTCGCGCATATCCTGCACTTGCTCGGTCAAGAGCTCTTGCTCCGAGGGCTTTTGCCTGTCCTTGGCTTCTTCCTCAAAGTCGCTGGCAGCGTCTTCGACGACACCGGAGTCTCCCTCTCCTTCTTCGCCATCATCCGAATCGACCTCAATGATTGTCTTATTCTGAAGTCGACGTCGCGAACGAGGAGCCAGTGGCGGAGAAGAGGGTGGGGTGAGCGACCGTTCTCTGGTTCGGTGTTTAGCCGGGATCACATCATCTTCTTCATCATCGGAGTCCACGATCTTCTTTGCCGGCTTCCTCGAAGCACGATACTTCTCGGCAATGGTTTGCTTGGCACGAATGTCCTGCTTGGCGGCGTTGCGAGGTGGTTGAGTGGGAGCCGTCGCATACTGCTGTGACATTGATGTGGCCATGCCCCTTCTTTGTATGGGACTTTGGCTGAGCGGGTCGGGCGAGGCCATCATCCTGTCCTGTAGTTCGCACAGGTATGCCATGGCATCCTGTATAACGCCTCTTCTCATTTCCAATGCCCTCACAATCTGGCTGATGGAGAAGTGGGGAAACGCCTGTTGGATTGACAAAACCTTGTCTCGCAGCTGGTAGTCTGGTATATCATTGACGGCGCTGTACTGTTGCATTGGCATCATGTTGGGTGATCCAACCGGCATAGCACGTGCTGGTCCAGGTTGTCTGGGCGCAAGGGGCTGTGGTCGCGGCGGCCTCGAGGCACTTCCATATGCGCTCGCCATGTCGTCTGCTGAATGAGCAGGGCCCACGGGCTGTCTGTAGTTGAAGGAGGACAGCATAGCCATGAAGGGCGTGGTCTTGTTGAACGGCAGCTGCTGTGGGGAGTCTCGTATACGCTCTTTCTGACCTGGCAATGCATTCGGGCCAGGACCGGCTCTTTTGAAAGTGGTCGGCTTGAGGCTGGTGCTGAAACTCTGCTTTGGCTCATCGTCACTATGCTGCACCGGTGGGTCGTCGTCACTATCGTCAAGGTTGACCGGTGTCGGCTTTGGCTGGACGTTTGGTGGTCGGCGAAATGCAGTGCCTGGCGGGGCGATGGCGCTGGCCAGCAGACTGCTTGGGGGCTTTGCAAAGGGCGCGCGCATCATTGGCGCCGGCGCCGGTCTCTGTGGTGAATGTGCGCTAGGCGAAGAGCGCGGAACCTGAACGTGTGAAGTCGACCGCATGGGCTGAGTCGGCTGGGTGACATGTTGGTTTAACGTCTGCGTTGGCTGTGTGATGTATGAAGGTTGTGAGGGCCGCTGCGGTGTTGACGACGTGTTGAGATGGGCATGCATTTGTGCCGGACTGTACTGTAATTGCCATTTCTGAGTGTTCGATATGGGTAGCGTTGCGGCAGTGTGGAAGTCATTCTCCGTGAAGTGTTCGTCGTCGTCTTCCTGGGAACTCCACGCCTTCCCGTTGTTCAAATCGCTCGTGTGATTCAACTTCCGCCTCTTCGCCGGTGTGTCCTCAATCGGGTCCAGTCGGTCCATATTAGGATGTGAAAAGTTGGCGGAGTCAGTGCTGTGAACTGAGGCCGCTGCGTCGGCGAAAGTGAGGGCTGGACAAAGCGCGGAAGTTATTTGCCTGGATGGTTGTCGTATAGGGTGGGGATGCGCAAGAGAAAACAAAGCGCCGCCCGGTATGTATGTGCAAAGTAGTGGGTATAATGGGGATGTATGGCAAATGCCCAGCTGAGAGAGGCTGAGGTGAAGAAGTCGCTTGCAGGAAGGACAAGCTTTGGAATGGAGCCAGGGTCGTCGCTTGTCACAACAACACTTTACATCGCATTTGTGTAACACAGTCATGGCAACGCGAAGAATCAACACCTCAGCAAAGACACATCTCGATCAAGATGAGACGAAAGCAGACATCAAGTCCGACATCTCTCCCGCTGTGCCTTCGTATGTCCGTCTATATGATTGAGCAGGCCGAGGCTATCATTCTCATGGCAAAATCACCAGATCCGTCCTCTACAAGTTGCTCGGCTTCACATTCGCCATGATCACATTCCCGATTGGAAGCTATTTTCTCACTCGACATACGATCTTTGGTGGTATAGCCAATCTCCTCCATCCATCCATATGGAATTGAATACATCGCTTAGCTAACGTGTTATTCTTCAGGTAATGCGACATATGCCGGAGGTCTAGCCGCTCTTGTGGCTAATGTAGTCCTGATCTCCTATGTCGTTGTGGCTTTCAAGGATGATCAAAGCGAGAGGGAAGCCGATGAAGCTGAGAAGAAGAAGCAGCGGTAGTGGCGGACGTGCTTATCGCATTGATCATTGCTTTACGAAATTCTAGATGTATTCTGGAGTCCATGTCCAAGGATATAAAGACGGGCCTGAGTCCCACGAGCCATGACCTTCAGAGTCTTGGGCTTGATCTACTGTGTCTCAGAACGCGATATCTGCATCTCATGACAAGGAGTTCGATACTAAGCTGGCGACAGTCTACTTCGCGGTGAATGACACCTGAATCACACGCAAGCGCGGAAACTCAGTTCCTGGTAGATCTGTTTGCATCTAATGGTGGGGAAGGATTGATCGTGTTGGAAAATGGCACGACGATCTTCATGTATGCCAAATCGGCTTTCTTGCTTCTCTCAAATAAGACTAAGCTACACAGCAACAAAGTAGATCTGCCCATCCATCCACTCTAAGCTGTATACCCCGTCCCAGTCGTAGCCAAGTCGTGCTGCGAGAAGCCGCCTCCTTGTTCTGAACTCCTTACTCTCCAAAGCGCCCAGTGTCAATCCTTCGGTTCTCTCACCAAGCACGAACGGCCATCATATATGTGCAAAAGAAAAAAAAAAGTCCTGCTCCGCGGCGGCTCGGCTCTCCCGTCTTTGCTTTTCTTTCTTTCCTTCCATGAATCCATTACTCATTATATTATATGCAGTCGAAAGAAAGCGAACGCAGCATGGTTCCACCGGTAGTCCAGTGAAGAATGACGGTCCAAGGAATATGCTTCTCTTCAAACTCTTTCTGCATGCACTTCTGCGCGATGCTATGCATAGGAATGACGAGACGCCGAACGCAGTGCATAGCAATAAGCAAAAGATGTGGGGTGTGGGTATTAGTCCTTTTTGGTGAATCGACGCTTCAACCAGCTCTTTCTTTTCTCGGGCTCTGGTCGCTTGGCCGACGGCAGGCCACCGTTCGGCATCGCAGGCATGCTGTCGGAGTTACCAAGCGGAATGGGTCGACGCGCGTTCGGTGGCTGGACAGCAGGCGCTCCAGCGTAGCCTGGCTTTACAGGATAGGCGCCACCCTCTTCTGGGATGGGTCCGCCAAATCCATTCGGACCATAGCCGTTGTGATAGCCATTCTGCTGTGCATTCTGGTAGTTTTTGTCGATGGAGCTGTTTTCGCTGCTGGGGTCTGTACCGCTGTTCCAAGGTCCGGTGCTGTCGGAGCCGTGTGCGGTATTCATGGTGTCTTGAGAATGCTGGTGGCCGTGTTGTGGGGGGTATGGTCGAGCTTGCATCATTGGATCGGACTGCATACCTCGTCCATATCGTGGGCGAGCGCTAGGGCCGGCGGAAGAGTAGCTGTCTCGTTGGCCGCCGTAGTAGCCACCGCCGCCGTTTCCGTATGCGTAGCGATTGTTGGGACTTGGGCCGTCTCCGAAGCCTGACATTCGAGGGTTGGCGACCGACATGCGTCTGATGTTGTGGGTGTACTCACCATATGCACTGTTCCTTCTAGATGCGGCATATGCTCCTCCCATATTGTTGTCCGACTCTGTATAGCTGATTAGCACAGACATGGTTCCGAGGCTAGTGGTATAGCATAGACGCACCGGAACGCATGTAGTTTGATCTTCTCTTGTAACCAGAGTCAATGGCGGCTTCAAACGATCGAATGGTGTCTAAGGGACGTTCCATGCGCGGGCGCGTCGGGTTGGCCAAGTCCGGATCGGCTGAGAAGGGAATCAGTATGGGCGAAGATGGATGGGTGGGATAGGTGATAGCTCACTGATTGGATTGCCGTATACATCCTTGTGTTGAATGCCTCGCAGCGGTGTAATGGTACTTTGTTCGAAGAGGGCGTTAACTGAAGGCGTAGGCTGGTCAGCGAGAATGACTTGTCGGGTGTTTTGCATGGGCAGAGCCATGGTCAAAAGATATAACAAGCAAGCAAGCAAGCAGGCTAAGGACAAGAATAGTGTGCGATGGATGTAACAAGAGTGAGCAGCGGAGGTGTCGGGTGGCCCGTGGGAAGAGAGGGATGAAACAGCGTTGATGGTAGCGCTGCCGCACACGCACCTCCGGGTTGTGCCTCAACGAGTGCAGCGTTTGGATTTGCCTTGCTTGTAGACTTCCAAATGCTGTCCCGACGCTGCTTCTCCTTGGGCGACTCGACCAGGTGCTCCTTGGGCTGAGATGCACCACTCTTATCGCTTCGGAATGAGAAGGAGCGGGAGGCATGAGAGCGTGCTCCTGGCGTCTGTGGGCTCTGCGGGCGTGGGTCTGGCATTGCGCGGAGTTAGTAAGTTAATGTCGGCGAGTGGCGGGGATGGAATGGCGAATGGCGAATGGCGATATGGATGATGAGATACTGGTTGGTGGCTGTGGGTCGTTGACGGTGTGAGTGTGGTAACGGTTCGGGGGCTGGTCGGTGCGCCGCACAGGTGGGGGAGATCTCAGATGGCTACAACGGTTGTAAGATAGTTCTATGGCTGTAGCAAACAAACGAGCGACAGTATACAATGAGGTGTACTTGGAAATGGAGCTGGAGGTGGCATACTACATGTACTCTTTTTCTCCCGGGCTTACGAACGACGCGCAAGCTTCCAGCCATGCATAGAACTACTGCTGAGCTTCTCCCATGCCAGCTATTTCTTGGCTAGCACTCAGCGTCACCATTTTCTGTCCAATGATGCTTCAGTATGATCTCTAGTAGTTGTCCGGAACGAGTGACACCGCTGGCCGACGAAAGACACGGAGCCAACGACAAGCGCTGCCCTGAACCGGCCTGTCGCCTGCAAGCACTTCCGCAGCGTCCACGCCTGCACAACTACATGGTACTATTGATGATGCAACTCGGAGCCAGGACTATCAGCCATGCCGACACACGTGCTTGGCGTTGGAAGCTTAACTACATGAAAATGCATACTTCTCCATGACACAGCTAAGCTTCATGATGAGATAAGCTGCGACACACATTAAGTACTTCACCCGCCTTCTATACTACCACCTATCCTGGTCGGCCTTCGTGAGAGCGGCAATGAGCACCACACTCAGCTCACATTGCCTAGACCACGGCATCACCAAGAGATTTACTTTCGCCATGCCGCACACTGCAGCCTCAATGCTATGGCCGCCCGATTCTGCCTCTCTACTTCGTTTCGAAACAATCGATCGAGATAAGCCAGGGATATGCGTAGAGTCTATACTCGCTCGATCATCGTACAATTGACCCAGATCTGTGCAGCACACTGCCAGGCTTTGCGCTGAGAAGGAAGCTCATTTACCGATCCAGCCCCCCTTTCGCTGCGTCCCGTCTCTTGCCTCTCCTTCTGCTACACACGTTTGCGCTGACAATGAAAAGAAGAAGAAGAGAACGATCGTCATCCCTCACCAAGATCCTCTTCTTCATCAGCCCCCAAGCAGACGGCGCCGGCGAAGCAGCTATCGATCACTGGTGCAAGGCCGTGCACGAGTCCCACGAACAACGTGCAGAAAGCAGGTTCAATGCTTTTTGCTTTGGAATCTATCAGAAAGAAGCTGCGTTGATGCTGCGTTTGCACACCAATCTATTAGAGCATGGCTATCAGAGCTTGGACGACTGAGACGGCCACCGCCTGCGCGCGAGTCTTGTCTTCAATAGCACATCAATGTTGGAATGCGCTCTGCCGCTTGATGCAATTTCGACATTCAGATGATCAACACAAACAAGAACCGAATTACCGCCTGGACACTGCCATTGAGACGAATGATGGCCGACTCAGCTTAGACCTCGGCTGGAACTCTCAACCAGACGCTGCTTTGCTCCAAGAAGTGCCCAAGGACATCCCCGACACAGCCTCGCATCGTCCTGGAGCCACCTCCATTGAGCCTGACCTCGCCTACATGAAGCCGCCTGACACTTCTTCCGTCAAGCGCGCCACTTCCTCCGTCAAGCGCGACACTTCCTCCGTCAAGCGCGCCACTTCCTCCGTCAAGCGCGACACTTCCTCCATCAATCCCGACACTTCCTCCATCAATCCCGCCGCTGCTCTCATCAGACCCGACAACGATCTAGCCCGGCCTGATAGCGCCACGCTGCAACCCCCGATCGCCTCTAGCGACGAGGACATCGCAAGACCTCTCACGCCTGTAGAGAACAATCGCGACAGCCGCCATCTTCCGGAAATCGTCTGCTTCCCTGACACTCCAATTCCAACAGAACGAAACGTTATCGACAACAACGAATGGTCTTTGGAGCGGAACGCCAGCAAACGGATAACCTTCGTGCAAACAGGCCTGGACTTTGGAAGCGCGGTCGACCTCCATTCCTCCAGCAGTGCCGAGCCCTCACCAGGCTTTCCAAAGGACCTCCAGCTACCGCTAGAACATGAAAACAGCCCGCAGCCACAGAGCCTGCAGTATTCTCCGCAGCCACGACAGAGCTTCCAGTCCTCACCACAGCCACGGCAGAGCTTTCAGTACAGCCCTCAACCAAGACATAGCTTCCAATACCCGCAACCGCGAGGGAGCTTTCAGAGCAACGTCCATCCATTTTACCAAGGCAGACCTCCGTCATACAGAACGCCATCGCCAATACCTGTCTACTTGGACCTGCAGAGGCACAACTCGGTGCAGTGAACGGCCGGAAGCGACCATCCAAAGACTTTCTCAACGAAGCCTGCCTTCAAAGATACCCCAAATTGATCAGAGTCATGAGGAAAATTATAGCGCCGTTGCCGGTCGCGACGCATAATGTTCAAAAATTGTTTTGACCTGTACTACAATGTAGTTTTCAATATTGTAGACCTACCTCCAAGCAATGGAATGCTTTCTAGATCCATCAACCTTCCACTACCCATCTCTCCTTTCTCACTCTTTCCCATTAATCCACATACCTTCTCTAACATAACTTTCTACTCCGCTCGAGGTAAATAGAGAGAAAAAAAAAACAGAACGCTACTACTAGAACTATATCTAGCTTCAAGACTCTCCCTTCCTCCTCGCTGAATTTCTTAGAAGCTTGGTCCGGAAGATTTATTATTTTCCCTTCCTCCCTCCCTCCTTCTAAAAAAAAAGGAAAAGGAAAATGGACTAGTAGTTCTGCTTATTCCCATCAATTCCTGTATATATGAGAGAGAGAGAGAGATTGCCCTACATTCCGCATTCAATAAATCATAAATCATCATCTTCTTCTTTCTTTCTTTCTTTCTCGGCTTCTTCTTTTTTTTCTCCGATGTCAATGCGTAGTACATACGGACCCGATACATCATATCATATACATATACATGTAAAATTCTAGGAGGAAGAGTAAGTAATTAAAGTAGTAGTTTGATTAGGGAGAATGTCCTGTTACATGTAGTTAACGTGTGCAAGGAGGCTTTCGTGATGCCAGGCTTTCGTTAGCGCAGTTTTCAATTCGTTCTTCAAGTCGAACGGAAAATCTCATTTGCCCGAGGACCGCCGCTAACGAAAGGGTGGCATCACGAAAGCCTCCTTGCACACGTTATATAGTTTAAGAAGACGGAGAGAGAGAGAGAGAGAAAAGAGCCGGATTTTCTTTTTTTTTCTATAAAAAAAGATCCACGAGGTATACGTCTAGGAGCATTCTGACAAGGGGGTTCTTTTTAGTATTTTGACGAGCATGCATGTCGATTATTTTAGGAAGGAAAAGGAGGGAAATCTTAATGATGGACTTGGATTGATATCTTTTTTGGAGTTTTCTGATGATGATAATGAAGAAGAATTTTTTTGGGGGTTTGCTTATGGGGGAGTTATAAGTCATTGTTGTCGGTATAAGCAAGCAAACAAGTAAGAGGTAGTGTCTAGACATATAGACTTGAGCACGTCAGATCTCAACAGGGTTTCTGTGACTACACGCACTGGTCATCATTGCTAGCAATAGTCAGTCAAGAAGAGTCCGGATATATGCCTGTATCATAATCGTCAATACTAGCAGCAGGCAATGTTATGTAGTACAGCCACGTTGAGACAGCGCTGACGATAACGAATTAAACCGAGAAAAACTTCACGTACGTATTGCTGATTTTGTGGTGGAGAAGCATCCCTTAACAAAAAAAGGGTATCTAGATCATTATATACAACCCGAAAGTCAAGGTAGAGCTAATCCATCACATCCAAAAAAAAAAAACTTATTTCAGATACCCAGCAAAATACCCAGTGGTGCAGCAGATAAACCCCCATTCAGCTTCGAGAAAGAATTCCCCAAAGCTGAAACCCCTTGCTCGTGCGCTTCGCAAAAGATGGAAGAATTTGATGTGATATCTCTCGTCGCTCGTCGTTAATAGACATTAGATTCTTTGTACGGCGCAGCACAGAGTCCTCATGCCCTCTAAGAAAAGAGGTGGGAGCATCCAAAGTTCTGCTCAACACCGTACTGGCCAGGTGCCTTCCACTTGTCGTTCGAGAACGAGAAAATGGCCGACTTGGACCCAACCTTGGCAACGATGGAGTCAATGGCGGCCTTTTGCTCAGCAACACCGGGAACAGCCTTGCCGTTGGGTTGACCACCTGACGGCCATCCAGTCTCGAGGTTGTACGTTGGCTTGTTGCCACCGCACGTCTTCTCGAGCTCAGCAATCTGGCCTGCGACGAAATCTCCCGCTTCCGAGGCGGCGAATCCTCCGTTGAAGAATGGGTGGATGTTGGCGGCAACAATGTCGACAACGGGGCAGAGAGTACCTGCGTTGGCCTGGATGATGTTGAGTGGCTCGGTAGTGGTGACAGGACCGCCATAGCCAGCAGACTTGAGAGTGCTCTTGGCCTCACCGATGAAGCCAGCGAGGTCGGATGCAGAGACAGCACCTTGGAACACAGCCTCATTGCCAGCGACAACCATCTGGACGAGGTTCCAGTTGCCTTGCTTGCCCCAGTTGGCGATGTCGTTGAGCTGCTCGTGGGCCTTGCCCAGACCCGAAGCATCGATGAAGATGCCGGCGAGGAGCTTCATGCCATGCTGCTTGCAAGCATTTCCAACATTGATCAAGCCGGAGCAGTCGGTAGCATAGATGCGAACAGTAGTAAAACCCTTCTGCTTGATCGATCCAATATCCTGGTTCACCTCATCCGCCGATTTGCAACCGCCACTCTCAGCATACGGAGTGTAGGTCATTGCCCATTGGTTTCCATTTGGCGTGATAGTTCCCACACCATACGCAGAATCATCAGTACCATCGTGGTTCACATCTACTCCACCCTTGTTCGAAGATCCACCGTAGCTTTGAGGTGCATGTGGTTGAGGGGCCGCCGGTTGCTCCGGAGACTTCGGCGTCTCTGGCGCAGCAGGTGTAGTTGGTTTTGGTGCCTCGGTAGTGGTGGTGGAGACAGAATAGGTTGTTGCAGGTATCGAAGGCACACTTGCAGAAGGATATGATGTAGATGTGCTGGTGTTCGAGGCAGGAGGAGGCTCTGGTCCGAGAGTTGGTGGGCCGTACCAGGTGGTCGTGTAGGTCGTGCAGCCGCACGAAGTGGCATTTGGTGTGAGTGCTGATGCCACAGGAATTGGGGTGACATATTGCACCGGAGGCCCATAAGGCTCTGGGCCATGCTCAACTCCCTTCTTGTGAAGGGCTGCGTGGTTATGGTGGTGCACGGCGGCACTGGCCGAAGCGGCCAAACCGAGGAGTGCTGCTGCCGTGTAGTATCCCATGGTGGCGATGTGGTCGAAAGCCGCTGAATGAGTGAAGCGGACGATCGTGTATAGCGAATGACTTGGGTGGTGCGGTGGTAGAGAGCGACGGCAGTGACAGCGAGGACATGGCGCGCGCGCAGGGAGGACCTCACCTACCTATATCGGACAGCGTATTACGGCCCCTACACAACCGCGGACAGCGGGTGTTGTTCGACACCAACCGGGCTTGGGGTTGCGATGTTAGTTTAATGAAGTTGGCTCAAGCGGCCGCTAGGCTTTTGCTTCTCCATGTCTCTTGGCAGTTTGACGTGGTGCGGGAAGGACGGGTATGCAAGAGGTGATCTAATTACACCTTGCATCCATCCACTATTGGACCGACCAACTAACTCTGGAAAGATCCTAGATCGCACTCGGATAATTTCACAGTCTCGGCCGCTTCTGTCGTCGACGGCGGGAGGCCAGCAGCTAATTGCAGCGATCCACATGGCCGACTGGAGTCTCGAAGAGGCGTTTCTCGCTGCTAATCAGTCGCTGGGCGCAAAGGTGTGCGACATGCGGCAGAGGACAAGTGTATCAAATGAAAGCGAGAGCCTTCATCACCACCATCCTGTATAAGCGTAATGAAACGAACGAGGTGCCGAGTGGTCGTGAGGTGTTCCGAACTAGGATGGTGACAACCTGGGAACTGCGTATCGAAGAATAGACGTAAAGTTAACATGGCGAACATCTGGACTCTGCCTTGGGTGTCAATAAATACTTCCTGCTGAAAGCAATCCAATAATACCAGTGTAGAGCGAGAGAGCCCATATCGGAAAGCAGGATAGCAGTCCGCGGTATGTCTTGGCTGCGCATGAGTGTAGAATGATAGGCGTGAAGACGTTGGTGGTAGAGACCGAGCAGGAGGGGTGTGGAAGAAGGAGGAGGAAGAGTCTTGAGAATTGAAATGTAAATATTGTGCTGACGTTTCTTGGTGGGGCGGTTTCACTCTCACACAATCACGCCCTTTGCCTTGGCCTTTGCACAGAGGAGCGTGCATATCGATCTGTTGAATGTTGTTCCAATACACTTACCTAGCCAGAGGCGCAATACGCCTTGTTCGCTTCCACCCCCGAAGCACCCCTTCCGATATACATTTGACATTGGAGCATCAAGAAAACTACGTAGATGGCGAACCACCATATACGGTGCTATCATACAATCACTCTGAAGAGGAGAGCAAGAGCTTGACATTACATGGCCGCACGCGCATGGTACCTGCGCCGGTATGGGATGCATTGAGTGCTATACAGGTGCACGGCGATGCGCAAGATCGCTACTGGGTCGATGCCATCTGCGTAAACCAGCGCGATGAGAATGAGAAGCAGGAACAGACGGCCCAGATGGAGCACATCTATTCCTCCGCACACAAGGTACTGGCATGGTGTGGTGAAGAAGATGGACACATGGGGAAAGTCTTTGAATCGCTCCGCAAGAAAACCGATCCCATTCGAATGAACAACGACGAGCCTGACGAACAGAGCAAGGATGCAGTGGAAAAGCTCTTGCAGAGGAAGTTCTCAGAACAAGATCAGGCACTCTTGAGGCAAGCAAAGCATGTCGAGCTCATGTGTGGCAGATCCCGATGTGATATGGGACTGATAGACCACCATTTGCAAGCAAAGCCTTCTTCCACCAGCCCTCGGCGGAGTAGTCACTCTGCATTATGACAGAGCGGACTGTCGACTTTTGAAGAGCACTCCTTCGTTCTGCAATGGTTGAGTGTCCGTCTCTAGACGAGTCTCGCAGCAGTATACCACATAGTCTGCTCCAAATGCCGAACACTCTCGAGCATGCGAGAATGCGCTTGGAGACGGATGATCGCTCGGCATGAACAGCGTCATCAGAGTAGAGTATATATCTATATATATATAGATAGATAGATAGATCTTTCATTTGCCTGTTTTAGTGCCTATCGGCCTATGCAGGTCTAACGCTATGTATTCTATAAAAAGGAAACTAGGCTCGCTAGTAAAAACCTCTCCTCCTTACCTTCGTTACATCTTTCCTTCCCTTATTCTTCGGTTTAACTTCCTCTAAGGTGCACTAGTATTATAGCGTTTACCCTCTAACTACCTTACCTACTACTCTAATACTCCCTCCTCTTTACTCCCCTCCTTCTCCTCCCCCCTTCTCTCTATCTATTCCTCTATCTCCTAGGCTAGTACGTATTATTCGAGGTATCCCTCTCTAATAATCTATTTCGTAATTCTTCTTATATCTTCTTTATTTATAATAATTTTATCGTATTCTCTCTCTTTAGTTTAGTATCTTTACTCGCTCCTCCCTTTCCTCTATCGTTTATATACTAGTAGTATATACTTAGGGTTTTAAGACGGGTAGCTATATAGGTAAGCTTTACTTTCTATTCCTAGGACTCTTCTCTAGTATAGGTAGGCTCTAAGACCGATATGCTCGGAGCGTAGTTATATCGCTATACTTACTTCCGCCCTCTTTAAGTCTTTATAGATCCGGTTATTATTACTCCCGAAGGTCGTTAACGCTTTTAGTATCCTATTTCTCCTCGGTATTTCTCTCTATTCTTCTTCCTAGAGTATTCTCGCTATCTCCTCCGCTATACTTTAGCCTCTTCTTCCCTCCCTTTTCTCTATAGCTTAGAATACCTTATATTAGGTTTCTATTCCCCGGGCTAGATCTACCTCCTTTNTCCTTAATAGTTTCCTAGGCCGGGTATAGGGTCGTTTTAATAGCGTATTAGTACCTTATTCCTTTTAAGTATTAGTATATTAGTAGCGATCCCGTCTCTATTTCTAATACCCTAGTAGGGGTAGATTTATATACTCCCGTAACTCTTCTTAGGCATTAGGCTTAGACTCTATTAAGTAGTTCTATAATCCTCTTCGGGGTCTTGTCCTATACTACCTAGACTTAGGCCCTATATAGTATAGCCGGCTTTATAATCGCTTTATATATAGTCTTCGCTTTATCGAATGTTACTCCCTATATTAAGGCCGTTAGTCTTTCGATAGATTACCTATTCGCGTTAGCTCTTATCTATGCTTTCTTAACCTATAGGCCCTAGCTTAGTTTCGGGTCTAGCTATATTCCTAGGACTCGCAGTTCTAGGGTAGGCTTAGTAAGGTGTCCCTAGATTGTGATCGGCGCTTTCATGTTGTGTTTCTATATATATATATGCTGACAGCAGCTGCAGAATACAAACAAGAATTTCAACAAATCGCAACTTCGACCACTTACTATCAAATTTTTAGAAATACAAAAAAACATTACCGCGTTGCAAAACACAGCTAGACAAGACTGCATTCGCAAATAATGAACTTGAAAATCCTACAACCACGAAACCCCAGGCCAAACAGAAAATATCTCCCTCACTCACACACAGCCAAACATGCAAGCTTACATCCCAGCCTCCCGCCTCCGGACAATATGGCTCGAATCATCCCAAGACGCCTCCAAAAAAAACCCACCATAGCCACAAACCATGCACATACGACGGCCTTTCTTCCCGCCTATTCCAAGAAATCTAATTTATCCCATCATCTTACTCTCTAAGCACCCACGGCCTCCCAGACACAGACTCCATCGCGCGCGAAGAAATTGTGTTCGAAAAAAAAAAATTCAAAGAAACAAGCGCGTCAAGTATCATAGGCATTACAGTCACGCAGGAAAAGTTCAAAGTTTCGCTCTAGCGGTAATTACCTATGTGCTTGACTTGACTCTTGAGACATACAACAAACGATAGAAGACGGCTCACAGCGCGGAGAAGATTCTTGACGATGCATGCCATGCCAATGAAAGGGGTATCTATCATACAGAATTAATTCTATCGAAAACCATCACTAGTTCTGAATCATGCATCCCATCCTGTACAGCAGCAATGCCAACTTCCCAAAAAAAATCATCATCTCTGACCTTACTCACTCATCGTCCAAGCGTACTCCCAAGACTACTCGGCGTCCAAGAACTAACCTTACTGCTAACCCAACTTCCCGAACTACTCATCCAACTCGGCATACTCATCTTACTACTCCAACCACCCACAGACCTCCCTCCAAACTTGCTCGCACCCGTAGAACTACCTTTCGTACTCCGACTCTTCCACTTCAACTTCCCATTCGCAATCGAGTGAATCATGTTGATGACCAAGAACGCACTCGATCCACAAGCTCGGAACAACGCCAAACAAGCCACACTCCACAAGATGAACTTGAGATAGTAGTTTTGCCCGACGTCAGTATTTCCATAAATCTCGCTCACGCCCATGGCGAGAACCGCATTGCAGGTCATCCAAACAATGACAACGTACGTTCTCACACCCCGGTAGTAATCTTCTTGCAGTTGAGATTCCGAGATGCCTGGCTTAGCCACCTCGACTCTGTCTCGAAGATTCCGTAAAGCTTCATCGTATCCTGAATCGATGTCGAGTTGTTCCGAAGGCATGTCGAGCTCGACAGTACCGTTCTTGTTGGCAGTAGCGACGCCCAAATCTTTTTTAATGACGTTGTCACCTTTCGTTCCCCAAGTGACGTCGTGGGCGTTGCAGAAAGCGAAGACTTGGAGGGTACAGATGTATGAGGGTAGGAGGGCGAAGTACTGAGCGGAAGAGGTGAACATGTGCCATGGATCGAGGTACATGAAACTCATGAGGAAGTAGAGGCCGACGGTGGATAAAGTGGAAACGATGAGGTTTGTAAAGACGTTGTTTCCGAAGTTGAGGTCTGCTGATTCGGTGAGTTGGCGGGCGACAATGTAGATTGCTGCGAAGGTGTTGTAGACCATGATCACCGAGAAGACGATGAGAGAGGCTAAGAACATTTTCTTCGCGCCTTGAGGTCGGTTGCCCATAGAGAGGATGAACTGAACCATGATTGTGATGACGCAGGTGTAGCGGAGGATGATGAAGATGAAGTTGCCGATACCGTGACCGAAGGGATCGACTTTCTTGTCTGCGAGCGAGCCCGCAATGAAGTAGAAGGTGAGGTAGAAGTTGCCGAGCGAGAAGAATGTGAAGAGGAGCTGCACGAATTGGTAGACGAATTCGATGTGGAGCAGGATCTTTCGAGCGATGGTGTGGTCGGTCTTCCAAACTTGCTTGAAGTGGAGGAGCGAGTAGACGGCGGCGAAGAAGGCTCCGTTCAGCCATCTTCGACGTTGGGAGATGAATTCGGGTACTGCGTCTGGCACGTCTGTTTCTCCAGTGGCTTGTCGGACGTACTTCAAGACCCATCGGTCGCTCCGCTTGGCCACCAGCTCCCAACAGAGGATACGGTCTTCTGCGAGATACATGTTTGCGGTGAAGACATCTGCGTCTTGGCCGTGGAGAGTCTCGCCTTTGAAGTACTGACTAAGTGGTCCATGGCCGGTCTCATCGTTCTGTAGCGCGTGGTATCGGTATGCTGATAGAGCACCCGGCAATACAGTGATATAGCCGAAGACGGACTCAAGCGGCTTGTCCAGAATGTTCGACATTTTGTACTCGAAGTTCTGAGACGCGACAAGTGGATTGAGGAGTCCAGTCCAAGCCTTGCCTTTCGCGGCCTTGATCTCTCCAGCTGCGCCTGCCACGTTCGAGTCCCGATCGAAAGCCTTCCACAAGTGGTACAGCGAATCGTCTCCGGGCTTCGTTCCAACGTCAAGCAGAATGCAGACATTCGGGTTTAGAGCTCTGCCAAAAGCGTTGAAGAACCAACGATGGCTGTTCAGCTTCTTCGCGTTCTTTTCCTTCATGCAGAAGATGACTTGACATGGTACGATGCCCTTCTCAGCACCCTTGAACTTCAGATCTGCATCTAGCGAGACTTGCGTCGTATACTCGTATACGTGTGCGGTGACTTCTCTCTGATTGACCAAGTTCTTGGCAATTCCTGATTGATAGCATCCCATTGCTGCGAGAGCGTCAAGCGTCCGGGGGTGCACCTTTCCTCGACCATCGGCAATGATGCAGACGACAATCTTCTGCCAACCGTCTTTGCCCCAGGTTCTCGACTTGGCTCGACTGCAAAAATGTGACAGGTTGCGCATAACTCCATGCATCGTTCGAGTGAAGTCGATTTCGTTCTCGTTGTACATGGTGATGCAAATGAAGAGCTCAGTCTCGCGGTGAGTGAAACCGATGTTCTGTCGCAGCTTGTATCCTCTGTCCACGAAGTCGTCTGGATCGCAGGTGACAGCTGTGTAGCGCATGTGGGTGAATTCGACATCATCTCTTCTCGGCAAGAAAGAGTAGAGAATTGTCGGGATCTTGCACTCCAGAATCAGCTCGCCGTTGATGAGCTTGACTTCCTTCTTGGTCATCTGTGCTTGACGTGCGCCACGGCGTTCTTGCTTGCCTGTGGGTGCTGGGCCGTAAAGGTCAGGATCGTGCTCCTTGTCATACATGTCGTCGCTGTCACCGCTTAAGGTTGATTCTGACTGGAATGTGTCTCGCGACACTGGTCGTGGTCTCTGAGCATCGGCCTCAACTGCAGTAGGAGCAAAGACGTCGTCATTGCCATCGCTGATCGGGATAGAAGTCATCTCAGGCTCCTTGGCTTCTGTGTTGATAGATGGTGGCCGACCACCCGCAAAGAGAGGTGCAGGTGGCAACGGTCTCTTAGGCGAGCCGCCATACTGTGAAGACGGCGTACCGGGTCTTGGTATGCCGTTGATGTCGGCTGGCTCGTAGGGTATGTTCGTGGCTGGCGGGCGTGCGTACTCTCTGCTGCCTCTTGGCGTGAAAGCCTTGGATGGGCTTCCGGATTGTCTTGATACGGGCCGGTACGGGTCGAAATCAGAGGGTGGCGGCGGCGGCATGCCTGGAACATTGTCCAGCACAGACGGCTCTCTCGAAAGAGGCCGAGTCGGAGCATGTGACTGTGGGTGGTATGATCGCTGCGAAGGACTCGCCGGCCTGTGGTACGGATTGTATGAGCCAAGGTCTTCTTCTTCAGGCAGAGACTCCTGCTGTGCAGCATCGTTTCGACTCTTGAATCGCACTTTGTTCAGTTTATAGCGGGGAGCGGTGGAGCGGGGAGCGCTTGACTGGGACAAGTCGCTTTGAACATCGCGCAATAGGGAATTGAGCTCTTCTGAGTCGCGTTCTTGAGCCTGGTTCTCAAGAGGAGATGGAGGAGGAGGAGGGTATGAGGGCTGTACTGGAGGGACACTGGCATGAGCGGGCTGGTGGTGTCTGTTCAATCTGTCTTGTGCGCGCAGGAAAAGCTCATGGGGAGATCGCTTGGGCTCGGGTGGTGGTCTCGCAGACGGTGATACTGACGCTCGGTATGGATTGTTGTCATCTGTATTTGTTAAGAGTCGCATCGTAGCACCATGGTTTGGAGTGGCATTCGGCGTATCATCGTCATCATAGCCTGGAGGTGGCCCATAGCCATTTGGTGCGGCCATGTCGCTGTCGCAACGAGTGGAATGCAGACACTCGAGGAATGCGTCGTCACTTCGACAGGGGCTTGCAAGGACGGTGATAACAATGTATGCGAGTTGCAGTAATGTCGAGCATATGAAAGCGTCGAAATAACCATGTCGGAGATCTGGGGCCAAACAGCGACATAGCAACGAACGGCGTCAGCCTAGCAACGACGCCAAGCCTTTTCGCGATGAAACGTCCGAGTTCCACGGCAGCCTCAGTACAACGATGATATTGTCAGGGACGTACCAGAAAGCTTCACCGTAGTACGGAGTACATCTTCAAGACATATGGGACGGGAGGCCGATTTTCGCGATTTTACTTCATTTTTTCATTCGCGCTTGACTATGCTACTCAAGAAAAGTCATGCTTGCTGCTAGTCGTCTTCATCTTCTGATAACAGTACAGGTTTACGGCTCGCCCGATCTAATGTACGGCGAGCCCAGAGGTCGTGATCATCATGATCAGGTCCATCATAAAGAGGAGTTGAAAGAGGGTTTGCCATTGCCTTCCCAAGCCGCGCTTTCCCTGGCGGCGGTCAAGTCATCAAATAATTTCCTGGTTGAAGCCGTAAAAAGTGTAGAACACCCTGCGCCGCGCTAGAACGTGTTTGTGTGGACCAACATTGAACATCTCAAAAAGGTCGAGTTCAAGCTGCAGTAGATGGCGGCACATTCTCGACCTGTGGTGCTTCCTCCATCTTGACGTCTTCCTCCATGGCATCGCCTTCGGCAGCTCGCACCTCACTGGAAGATGAGGGTTGTAATGGCGCGACTATCGGACCCGACGCAGTTGAAGCAGGACTACTGTCGCGATCCATCTTGGGCCCATCATCTTTCTTCTTCCGGCGCGTGTAGTCACTCAAGCTCATCTTCTTCCGTACTGGACTTGGTGTCACAGCTGAAGTGACAGACGGCGGGAAAATGTTTCCAGGACCCATGCCGGCAGGTGATTGAGTGATGGATGCCGTATTTGGCGTGCCAGCGGATCCAGGAAGCGACGGAAGGGCGAAGGGGTTTGTCTGTGGTGGTGGCATCTGCAAGTGCATTCCCACGGGCTTTTGCGTCGATCCATTGATGGAAATATCAGACTTGGCGTCCCAAGGCGGTGCAGGACTCGGCTTGTCAGGATGTGAGTCTCTAGTTGAGCCCGGAGAGTCGCCTGCTGTGGAGTGTGCCGCCACGGGAGACTCCGCCTTGTCGTCGCTGGGAGCATCGGCCATATCTGCATCTTGGTCCGCATTTGAAGCTGTCGGACCTTCCGTTACTTTGAATAGCGGAGACTTCACTGACACTGCTGGTGGTTCTGGTGTGCCTTGTTTCGCGCGGTCTAGGTCCGACTGATCGACGTCCATCCTGTCCGATAAGGAGACTTTGGGTTTAAAAGCAGGACTTGAAGGCACAGATGCCAAGAGGATGTTATTATTACGTGCGCAACGCTCGAGCAACCGCCTCCGATGCGACTTGAAAGGTCTTCGAGAAGACGGAGTAGGAGCGCGTTGTGCAGCTTCTTCCTGGTCCAAATCACACTGCGTGGAAGCCTCACGATAGTCGGGCTTAGGACGCTTGATCACTTTCGCGACTGGCTTCGCTTGCGATTTGGAGCCTTTCATCTTCCGGCCGATAGGTGCCTTTGCGCTTGACGAGGCTGCATGCTGCCGTGATGTTCCTGCATCAGCGGACTTGGTGACTTTATCAGGAAAGCCCAGCTGCTTGGATGACGTGGCACTCGGCGTGTTGAGATTTGAGCCTGCGCTGCTGCGTTTCTTCTTCGCTTGCTTGCCTGCACGCTCTTCCTCTTGACGTCGAAACATCTCCTCTTCTTTGGCCAGTTTCTTCTTTTCTCGCTCCGACAGCTCAGGCAACGTCGAAGTCCCGTTGGTCGAGTAGTGAGTGTTCGGCGTCATGTCTCGACTCGCAGAGCCTCTGCCCGCAGAGCCAGAGGCCGATCGGGAATCCGTCTCATCGTCAGGATCGACCCTGCGTGCTTCACTGCCCGACCGGCTGTTCACAGCGTTTGTATTGATCGGCGAGATGTGCTGAGCAGTCTTCCGCTTCTTTGGCTTCGGTGCTTTTACTGCTTCGGCGGCTCCGTGAGTCCTCTTGTCGAAGCGCGACATCATACAATCACCCTTTGGCAAGGCGCATGCACACGGCCCGCAGTTAGCGAGTGCGGTGGACACCCAGCTCGAAAGGTGGTCCATGTCTTCTTCGGAGATCTTGCCCTGGTTTGCCATTTCCGGTAGGCCACTGCTAGTATCCCACCCGACAGCAATCTCATCGCCAGGCTCAATCTGTTCCGTGGCCATGAAGCAGAAATGACAGTCGACGCCATCGGTGACCAGAATCTGGAGGCGTGCATTGGGCTGGCAGCTGCGTCTCACATAGCGCAGCTCTGTGCCCTCGTGGCGCGCATCGATGACAATGGGAAGTTTCGGATGGAAGAAGACGAAGGGTTCTGGGTGTCGCAGTTGCCGCCACCGATTTCCTTCTTCTTGTTGGTAGTCTGCTTTGAAGCCGACATGGCCTTTGAGCTCGCCTATGTATGCACCATTGGCAACTGGCTCTTGCACGGTGACCACTCTCCAAGAAGGATGTCGGCCGTCGTACTCGACTTCGGAATCATGTTGGTCTTGGATGTCAATGTGAGCCTTCCCAGGAATCTCATCGAGATGGCCATCCCAACGCATGAGCAATTCGCCTTTGGGTTGACCATGGCGCGATCGAAACTCCTCGTCTGACGAATTGAGCCAGTCCGACAGCGCGTTCGTCACGCTGATTGAACTGTGCAGATTGGTGTCGGTGACTTCCCAGTTGTCCTCTTGGTAGCATTGCAAGAAGCTTTCCGAGTATTGTTCAATGGGGAAGTCAGGCGACAGTGATATGCTCCTACGGTGAGCAGTAGACGCGTTGCGTTTCCGGTTGTGTCCTTTCGCAGTAGTGGTGGTAGTGGTGGTAGAATCTGAATTGCGATGACTGGTCTTTGGTCTTTTCGCAGGTGGAGGTTGATCTCGAGGACTGGCGCTGTTTCGGTCGTGTCTCAGCTTGTCAACAGGCCAGCCATTTGTGTGGGCGACGCCATTCTCTTTGACCTTCTTTTTGTGACTTTTGGCCGGCGCACGCTTTACACCGTTCTGCAAAGGCTCGGTCTGGTCACGCTTTTCCAGTTGTCGTGAATGCGCCCGGTGCAAGTCGATAGCTCGAGGCTTGCACTTGACACAGTAGTGCTCGACATTGGACGGCAGCGAGATCTCGTCATATTCTGGGTAGTAGCACGACTGATGTTGCCACCGGTTGCAGATATCGCATGCGACGGTCCAGCCATCGTCGTCGGCAAAGCCACAAATGCAGTCGATCTGGCCATCGTCGTCGGGGAGATCATTGTCGTGCGAGGGTGCAGCGAAACGCTGGTGGTGATTGGGCACGGAATGTGAGATCAGCAGTGCCTGGTGAGAGAGGTCGTGAGCGTTGATAGCCTTGACAGGAAAGGAGGTGTCGGTCATGCTATCCTGTCTAGAGAGGAGTGCTTGGAGGTTATGGGACAAGTGGTGGTCTGGAATGGCGGCGCATGACTGTAGAGCCACGATATCAGCGTCTACGACGGCCGACCACGAGCAGAGAGGTTCTGCGGCGCGTGTGAAGGCTGTCGTGCGCGTTCTCGGTCGCTATGGAAGCGACAAAGAATGCCGGCTCTCGAGGAGTCAGGAGCACAAGGAGAGGGCGACACGGGGCTATCGCAGCAATTAGCAGAGCTGTCGACTTCGATACGCCTCCAAAATGGGTGGAGAAGGTGTCAGGCGGATCATGAGAGGGAGTGGTGAGTTTTCGCGATGCAGAGCGGCAGGCGTGCCAGCGGGCTGCGCTGAGGGCGGCGGGTGTAGCGGTGTGGTGGTCGCGAGAAATGGGTGTCGGAGGATAGAGGTCGGCGGCGGGAATGCAATGCACGGAGGGTTAGTATTGAGAGCGCGGCGGTGTGGTGGAGGGTGGGTGGGAAGAGTAGTGATGGCGAAGGAAGTGCTGGACAGTAGGAGCGAAAGTAGGGCAGAGACTCAGAGTTGCAAAGCGAGCGGGCGGCGGGCCAGCGTCCAATCAGCGGGCGGGCTGTTCAACTTTTGCTTTGGCCTTTGAGAGAGCGCAGGGAGTCGCTGTGCGCATGCGGCCGCCGTGGGAGATGCGGTGGGCGTTGCATGGCCCGATGCAATACGGTACAGTAGTAGCAATAGGGTACAGTGATGAATGCACTGCGACGTGCGAGAATGAATAGCAGCTGCATCAATCATCAATCAATCATCAATCAATCATCAATCAATCATACCACAGCAGAACAGCAGAACAGCGAGCGGAGCGGCCTGTCCTGCGCACTTTCCACCGGCACCGGCACCGGTGGACGCTCGCTTCCACGCGTTGCCCCTTTCGCCCTAGTGCCAAATGTTGTGGCCATACATCGTTCGAGACTCGGCCTAGCTCAGCAGCGGTCGGGATCAAGGTTCTTCCTGCTGCATGCCGCACACTCGTATCGTCGAATCAGCTCCAGCGCGAGTCGGCCAGCGCCTTGGCCTTACTTCTATTCTCACACCACCAACTCTGCCTCACTCTTCTTCGCTATTACTATTAAATCTGCTCACCATGCACGCTGCCAGGAAGCTGCTGCGCAATATGCCATGCTACTCCTCACCTGTCTTCCCCCACCACCTCCATTTTGCTCCAGAAACAAAACCCCTCGCCATCCCACCGCTTCGCTCCGCTACTTCCATCGCATTTCTCTCCAGCAAAGATCGATGAGCGCGCACAACCGAGTGGCTGCATGCAGCATTCGCTTCCCTGAAACGTTCGAGAAAGCCGCTACTCGCTTCGACTTGGACGTACAGCTCCCCTCTTCTATCGCAGCATATGTAGGCAGCGTGGAAATCTCGCATGCCGATATCGCGCTCCCACGAAGGACATTCAAAGTCTGCATCTTTCCGACAACGTGTAATCGAGACACGCTGCCATGCTTTGATTACAGCATTCAGGCAGCCCTGACTTCAGGATATGACATTGTAAGAGCTGCGATCGGGTGTACGTCCATGACAGCCGACGACGGTACATCATACCCTCCTTTCCAACGCCTAGATCGGCGGGCGCATGCTACTATATCGTAAGGATATGTTTTATAATCATGTGCTCCCGTCGCTTCTCTTGCCTGCTTTTCGGCATCAATGGCAAAGGTAGGCAGAACACGCGATACCAAGGATCCAACGTAATTCGATCGATGTAGGTCACTAGTCAGTCGCACTTACACTTCAAGCGCAGCAGGTTGTGAAAGAGACATTGTATATGATAGTACAAGTCCTACTTAGAAGCGTCACGCCCTTCTGCCCATAAAGCGCCTTCTCTATGCCTTCTTCATGCAATCGTAGGAACCCAACTAAGCACATCGTTTGGCATTCGCCTAAATCGCATATCCTCGCTAGTCAATTCCACTCTCATTCCTCAGTCCAGCATCAACTCGTCATTCCTCTTCTGTTGCTGCGGTCTCGGTCCCATCGGCTTCTGCTCTCCCTCAACCACCCCATCCAGATCCGACGCCTCCTGCGGTGGTTCCGGCGAAGGCACATAGGTAGTAGCAACAGGTCCATAAGCCCTGCCATACGCCTCATACGCACTCGTCCTCGACGGAACAGGAATCGACGTTGGCCTACCGCTATCTCGTGGCGGATTCCCCTCGGGAGGAAGTTCCTGAGGTTCGGGAGTCTCATCGACATCCGACAACGGACTGCAGGGGTTGACGACGAAGAGCCCTCCTCCTCCACCGCCACGGGATAAGCTGGGATTGGGACTATATTGTGGTGGATTGGAGAAGCGGCTCATACTCGATGTGTGGCTTACGGTTGGTGAGGGCTGTTGCGTTGGGAGGAAGTGGTTGTTGCCAATGAGCTCACTTGGCGGGCGTTTGGAGTCGCGCTGACTGCCTACTGCTACCGGCATGCTATCGGCTTCCTGTGCGTCTTTGCCGTGAGAGTACATGTCGACCATGTCGGGATCGCCTGGCTTGAGTCGGTCTGACGTCGGTGGTTCTTGCTTGGCTTTCTTCTTCCGCTGCCAGAGGAGGAGAAAGCCCAGAGCGGCTGCGAGGGCGACGAGGGGAATACCGACGCCGAGACCTATGGCGAGGTTCTTTGACGAGCTGCCGTTTGATGCAGCTGGAGGGTCCGTTGATGAGGATGTGGCAGCTGCGGGCGCTGATGATGTGGTCGGGACTTCGCTAGTCGAGTCGGAGGGGGAAGCTTGAGCGGTGGAGGAACTCGAGTCGGTGGTGCTGCCACCATCGCTAGTCGTAGTGGTAGTCGCTGAGCTGGAGGATGAGGATGTCGTTGAAGTGGTTGAGGTCTTTGAAGCCCCAGAGGTGGGAGATGGTACGCTGGTAATCTTGGTGAGAGTTGTCCAACCAGGAACATCAATCACTTCTGCATCATCCATGTTGCAGCAGTCCATGTGCACCCTATCGCCATTACAGCACCAGCTCCCGTCATCGCATTGCTTGAGAGCTTCGTTACCAGCGGCCGTGTTATCTGTATGTTGTTAGTGGACGAGGATGCGCACGCATGGTTGCACTCACTAGCAGTACAATACTGCGGGCAGTCACTGCTCTCCCACGTCTGGTCGGTGCATGTGTTTCTGTTGAAGTACTTGTTGGTTGGATCGTAGCACAGGCCATTGCTCAAGCACTCCCAGTTGTTCGGACAGCACGCGCTGTCACCGGAGGAGCATGCCGCATCGGTGGTCGAGACGTCGCCGTTCGGATAGTAGCAATTCTGAGCTAGAGCCGGGTGGAGGATGAAGTGAAGCCCCAGTAAGATGCCCGCCGCGGCTCGTATTGTGGTCGTCATTGTTCTTGTTTAATGGGCATGGCAAGTCGACGCCTAATATGGTGATGGTCTTAGTGATGGAATGACTCTGAGAAGTGAGTGTGTGGCGAAGCTTGAAAGGGTTCAAGACCAAGAATGATGTTGTTTGCCCGTCGGCTCAAACAAGCAACGCTCTAGGCAAAGTGGACAAGTGCAGTCGAGTGAAACAGTTGACAGACGTTTCCTTGGCACTACTTTTTCTCAAATTTCCACGTTACACAGCGCATCATCGCCGAAACACCTCAAGGTCCGAGTGCTTTCTAGCAGGGCCACTGACAGTTTTGAAGTCCTATTGCCGTTTGCACATGCGGCCGATGGTGAAAGAGATCAGACGGCAAGCTTTTGCTCGTGCACGCGATCAAAGTGCCCCGGCTGGCTGCATGTTCTTGATGTCCAGGTGCCATATGCTTAATGCAAGTGCCCGCGTACGCAAGCCTCATGGGAACGAGATCCTGAAGCGGCTCGAGAAGTCTCACAGAATGCCAAAATTCTGATATTCTGAGGCAGTGCATAGGAGGTAGCATGGAATCGAAGTCGCATCTCGAGGGCTAGGTGCTGGGTGACACATGAGGTCACAGCTGTCTGCATCTGGAACCCACGGACGGAAGAGAAATCTATTGCAAGCGGTGTAAAACCTCTTCATCAGCCATATCCATACCGGGACCCAGCATTGGAGGCTTTCTCAGTGGCCATAAGCGATATGCGTTGTGCTCGAGGATTCCTGCATCTCTATCAGCAACTCATTCTCTCGCTATCAATATCTAAGCGGGCCATGTCAACAATCTGCATACGCGGAACGAGACTCAAGAATGAAAAGAGACAATGTTCGAGCAGAGAAACAGCGTTCATTTCGAAGCGACGTCTGCGTTTCTAGCCTCCTGATGACTAAAAATAAACTTCAAGCTGCGACAACGACTTCCTCTTGAATGTCAGACGCATCTCGAAGCATCAATTTGCTATGGATCCTCCTTCGGGTATTGTCCTCCAGATTGTTCATCAATTACTTCAAACTGCAAGCCAATTCTGCTGCTTCACAAAGACAGCAAGCCGCGTCATGTGAGAAACAATCCAGAGCTTTTATATTTGGGCAATGAACGCCAAAGAAGCTTCGAGGAGAGCATTTCCCGTCGTTCGGACGGGCTTCCATCACGAGATTCCATATTCACCCGCGTTACGGATCCCAAAAATAGTATGCGATGCCCGGAACCCCAACTGCAGAGCACGCCTGTCTACAGAATGGATGTCCAACAAAAAACCTTGAGCACGACGCTTACCGCTCGGAGGTCTGCCACGCGTGATCATCGTTCCTCGCCCACGGCCTTGGTCTATTTACTCGACTGGCAGGGTACCTACCAGGAACGCCAGTCTCTACACTTTTTTCTCGGTTGCCAGCGCACCAGAACTGGCTGGGTACACAGACATACCCTTCTGGCAGGAAGGTCTTCTACAGTCGACATTCACGGAATATAGTAGCTGCTATTGGATCCTGTCATGAATTTAATCTGCGCAAGCAAGTTTCCCGATCAACTACAGAGACCGACCGATTGGGAGTCTTTGCGCTGCGCCAATGCAACAAGTCTATCGAATGCCTTACTAGGCCAGTTAAATCGAACGATGAAGAAGTAATCTTGCGGAATCTTACAGCTGCCGTGTTGTTCACATGCTTCGAATCGACCAACGTTGACAGACAGGCGGCTTTACTTCATGGCATGCATGCTAGACGATTGAATAAGCAGAGTAACCTTGTGCGTGCACCGAAGATAGATTAACATGGGTCATTGCCTACTCTCAAGCCTTTTGAGCGGCATTTCAAGCACGGCTTGAATCTGCAGCGGCGCCGTTCCAACGTTCAAGCCTAAGCGCCAAGGGTTGCAAGACACCTGCTGACCATTTCTCTAGGTGCTGGCTTAAGAGCGAAGTCCTGACCATCCCATACGCCTCTCGGCCATAGAGCCGCCCGTTGCTCACTACAAGGCTCAGACTGGTCAATATTACGGAGAGCAAGCCACACAGTCCGCGAATACATTTGACATTAGCCAGGCCTTCGAGATTCCAAATCTTGTCCAGGCTCGAACATCTCTGGAGACGGCCCTATTGCGTTTCCAATCCGTGGCATGCCAGCTGGCCGATTATCTCAGCAAAGCAGACCACGCAGATATCATCCGGCAGAAACGCCACTTTGCCAAATGGTCCCGTCGATGGAATGAGGCTTTCTCCAGTTTTGTTGCTCCAGAAACTATCGCCTCGGAAGTATTGATTCTAGCACTGCGAGCCTGCTGCGATTGCATCAGAAATCTGCTCTCGTGGTGAGTTTTATAGACTATGGCGAAGGCGATCGGGTGTGGAGAGGCTTCGACTCTGATTTCAAGGACATCGTCCACCTGGCCATTGAGGTATTCCAATTAGGCCAAAAGAGAGCCATTGCTTACCAGCCTCCAGAGAATGTAAGCATTGCACTGAAAGTGAGCCTCGGTGTCTGAAGTACATCTCCTGACTGCCCTTCGTCTAGGCTTGCTTCTCCTCAAGTATGGGCTTGACCGAGCCACTAAACCTCGCAACCTCACGATCGCCAGACAGGTCAATGAGAAAAGGCAACGGCTCTGATGCGGAAACTACCATTGTCTGGAGGCGCTGTCTCTGGATGGTTTGTGAAAGTGCTTGAAGACCTCTTACGCACCACCACCAGGATAAAAGTCAAGTGACTCTGTGCACCGGACGAGACAGCATTCTACGCATCGGATTATATGTCAGTTCCGTCGAGGCAAATATCAGCTTGCTGGCAATGCTGTGGTTGGCTTGGATTGTAGCCGGCTGTCTGAAATAGGTGAGATACACCGCGAGAGCCCAGGATGGCCTGAAGCAGAGAGGCCCAGTCCATGGTCCAAATGCAAACCAGCCGGAACCTCGCTAGTTTACTGAGATGGACAACATGTTCCTCTGCTTCTGGACTAGCTGTTGTTCAATAACTTATCCTGAATTGGTGTTTCAGCGAAACCTGAGTTATGGAGGCTCGAATAGGTTACGATGAACACATGTACGACTGCAACACACCGGAGACCGAAGTAGAACCTTATGTCTCATACTACCGGGCCGTAAGGTGTATCCACCTCCTGTGATGAACTCAAAATCACGAAGAACGGCGAGACTTGCACCGGTCCGAGACAGCAACGCATTTTTCATAAGCCGGCCGAGCTCGTGGTCCAACACAAAGATCTATCAAACCCAACCCCTGGCAGGACAAGCGGTTTTTGCATGAGCAGGATCTCACTGCAGCGGCGTCGAACGCAGTGGCATTTATGTCCTTCGAGACAGTATGAGAAGTACAACTCATAAGGCCCAGCGTCATCTTTCGACTGTCGAGATGGTTTTCCTAAGCATGGGTAAGGCACACGGGCAGCTGAACACGATTCCAACGCAGGTTGTGCATTGGGACGGATGGGAGCAGAAATGGCACACCGTCTGTAGTAGTGGCCGTGGACGACAGAGCTTCAAAACCGCACATGATACCCGATCGGTTTATGGTCGACCCCATTCTGAGCACGTATGAGCTTACCACTTCATAGGAGCAACCCGGGTTCTGGGGCATGAAATCTAGTCAAGTCGCCAACGTACCGCGCATAAGTATCCTGCGAGATTTTAAGCGTACAGAGAGATACCAGGATGGCCCGCAGCTCTTCAAGCTTCGTTGTGTGGCAGAGACCTGGCTGCAACTCAACACCACATGCTGCTCTCATCAACGCACTCTCAGAAGTCGACAGTCATACGACGACACCTTCGCATTGCTTCAAGCTCAGCGATCTGGCTGCGCATGCATCAATGCGACTCTTCGCTCCGTTTGCAACATCCGTTCCAGCTCTCATGGGTGGTTTTGCAGCTTCACACGCACCATTCCACCACCTATGGATCACGCAATGGCTTCTCGCTTCCAAGAACCAGAAGACGGCCATCTCGAAGATGGACGTCCAGCACTTTGAGGATGCAAAGATACGATCCGGCATATATTGACAAAGTTCTCGGCATTCTCGGCATGAAATAATCTGTCGATGGCCCATCAGTCAAGAAACCCACTCCTGTATCATCAGAGATGCATAGAAGCTGCCGCAACACCTCTAGATCAACAAAGTGTAGCATTTGTCAAACCATCACCATACCATTTTATCCAGTCGCCCGCCGGCCAGCTACAACTTTAAACTCCGCAGGCCTATCTCTTCAGCTTTCCCCTCTTACTCCACTTCATCCATCATTTCATACAATTGAGAACGTCCTCGGACAGAATTCTATCAAAAGCAATCATGACTTTGTTCCCAGGTGTTGCATTGGTCACGGGCGCCGCATCAGGTAAACTATCGACCTCCCTCGAAGCTGTTGCTCTCTGACGCATTCCAGGGATCGGCCAAGCCACAGCCATATCTTTTGCTCGAGAAGGATGTCGAAAAATCGCCATTGCCGATCGCAATGCTGCAGGACTCGCCGAGACGTCCAAAGCAATCGAAGAAGCCGCATCTGGCGAGATCGTATACATAGTCAGCCAGACCGTAGACATCTCCCAAGAAGCCCAAGTCGAAGGTTTCGTCCACCGGGTCGTCCGAGATCTAGGCAGAATCGATTATGCTGCGAACTGTGCTGGTAATAAGCAAGCGATCATGCCGAGACAAAAGTAAACAGCATGCTGATCCTCTCTCCCAAGGTATCCTAAGCAGCAACCAACCCTCCACAGAAACCTCATACGCAGACTTCGATAAAATCAACAGCGTCAACTATCGCGGCTGCTGGCTATCGTCTCGAGCAGAGATCAAGCAAATGCTGCTACAAGAACCACTTCAATCCCACGATGGCCGACCTGGGAATCGAGGAAGTATCGTGAACATCGCAAGTCAACTAGGTCTTGTCGGACGACCAGCTGCTCGTAAGGAAAAACACCCCGATCCCAAAATCCCTCTTACCATTACCTATACTAATAAGAATCCAGCCGCATACTGCGCCAGCAAAGCAGCCGTAATCTCCCTGACCCAATGCGATGCAATAGACGTAAGTGAACTCCATCCCACCTACATATGTAATACAGTACCTCCTAACAACTTCATCTAGTACTCCAAACACAACATCAGAATCAACTGGTAAGTCATCCAATCTCATATCAAAAAAAGAAAAAAAAAGGCTAAAAAAAATCTCTAGCGTCTGTCCAGGCATAATCGACACCCCCATGACCCGCCCACAAATCTCCTCCATCCTAGCCCCAGCAATCACCATAGCCCCCATGAACCGCCCCGGCACAGCGCAAGAAATCGCAGACGCAGTTTTATTCCTGTGTAGTTCGAAAGCGACGTTTGTGCAAGGTAGTGCTATGGTTGTTGATGGAGGGTATATAATAAATTAATAAGTTCTGCCGAAGACGCCGCCGGGAGGTGGAGGGAGCGATATTTAACCAAGTGGGATGTGATGGGGATTTGCGACAAGGTTTTATGAGACGTTGGCGCCGGCGGCTGTAATGTATGTATGTACAATGACGGAAGTCGTAAGCCTTGGCTATGGCGCCAGCAATGCTTGGATGGGGATGGGGATCGAGCGAGTGTGCCGCGTGCGAAGCGTCATTTCGTAGTCCCTGCTCAAATGTGGGTGAATGGTGAACACTTGGAGATGAGAACTGGAGAAAGCGAACTGGCGTGATGACATGAATTCGGCCGTGGTATACTGGTCGTGTGGTACTTCTCGACGAGGACATACGAGACAGCTAATTACAAAAATCGTATCGGCACACTGCTCGTTATACTCTACCATAGATTAGGTATGTACAGTGCGCTCTCCAATAAATGGCAGAGAGAAGCACGTTGTAGACGTCTGTCGGTAGTAACACACACTCGCCTGTTTCCCTATACCTAGTAGTATGAATCATCGCAAAAACACTGTGGTATCATGACGGACTCTAATCATCATCCTCCTCCTCTGTAGACTTGCCAACCAACGTCCACTTGCCATCACCATTCTCATCACGCTCGTGCTTGAGGGCGAGCTTGCTCAGGTGACCGATGATGTTCTCCATCTGCGTGTCGTGGAGGCTGCGGTTCTTGCGACCGAGATCGGCAAGGGCGGGGATCTTGTTAAGGAGGTAGTATGTGATGGCGATGAAGATGAGTACACCAATAGAGTACATCCAGATGACGACGACGGTCACGACGTCAGTGTGTCCGTTCGCGGTCTCCTGGAAGGAAGACATTGGGCTTGGGAGGGGCTCCTGGTAGATGTTGGGGTTCAACCATCCGAAGATACAGAAGAGAGTGGCCATGACATCGACACCTAAGATGGCGCCAACCAACTGCCAAGATGGAAGAGTGGAGGCACCACGGGTCACGAAGATGAGCCAGTTCTCAGTAAGAGCAACTTCGAGGAAGAGAATTTCCTGAATGTTGCCCCAGTTCTGCACGACACCGCCAGATGGAAGGTAGAGGGTACCGCGGATGATCCAGGTGGCGAGGGCAAGCTCGATGCCGAGGATGACGGAGATGATCCAGATCTTTGGGAGTTGCCATTCGACAGGGCGCTGCTCGGAGTGCGCGTTGTCGTAGGCGACGGCGACAGTGGCCAAATCAGCGAAAAGGGCGATGAAGACGATAAGCTCGGAGGAGATGGTCTCGTTGATGATGATCATGGAAGTGACCAGGTAGATCTCCAGATGCAAGCAGAGGGCGATACGGTACTGAATGTATGCCTTCATGCGCTGGAAGATCTGTCGTGCGGTCTTGATGGCGAAAACAATGGTGGAGAGACCCGGGGCAAGGAAGACGATGTCGGAAGCGGCTTGGGCGGCCTCGGTGGCACCCTCGACAGCAATACCACAGTCAGACTTCTTGAGCGATGGAGCATCGTTGACACCGTCACCAGTCATGGCAGTCAAGTGACCACGCTGTTGCAGCATCTCGACGACCTGGTACTTGTGCTCGGGGAAGACCTCAGCGAAACCGTCGGCACGCTCGACCAGATCGTGCTGGGTAGTGCCGGAGAGACCACCGTGGATGAGCTTCTGGGAGTTGTAGACCTTGGTACCGAGGGCAAGCATCTTGCAAGTCTCCTTGGCGATGGCGATAGCGTCACCCGTAAGCATCTTCACTGGAACACCGAGCTGCTGGGCCTCAACGATGGTCTGAGCGGTATCCTCACGTGGAGGGTCGAACATAGAAAGCATACCGAGGAGGACCCATGGCTCGTTGTTCTTCTGATAGGCGACACCGAGGGATCGGAAACCACGGCGGGCGAACTCAGCTGCCTTCTCCTTGAAGAGATCAGCTGTTTCCTTTGAGCACTCAGTCAGGTTGAGAATAGCCTTTGGTGCACCCTTGGCGCAGGTGAAGCGGTCGCCGCGGAGTGTGCAGACGGTGGTGATACGCTTGGAGACGGGGTCGAAAGGAATGAATTTCTCGGTCTTCCAGTCGTCCTTGAGGATATCGCGAGCCTTGGGATAGCGCTTGAGGGTGAGAATGGTGACCTTGTCGATGGGGTCGAGAGACTTGATGTTGTGCGACGAGGCAAGAGCAGCGCAGGCCATCATCCAGTTGACATCCTCGCCCTCAGCGACGTATGGCTCGCGGATAGAGAGCTGGTTGGCAGTGAGGGTACCGGTCTTGTCAGAGCAAAGAACATCGACACCGGCGAGCGACTCGATGGCAGTGAGCTTCTGGACGATCGCCTGTTGCTTGGCGAGGTAGGCGGCACCGACAGCCAGGGTGGTGGTGGTGACGACAGGCAGACCGACCGGCACACCAATAATGAACAGGATCAAGACGTACTTGAGGAGGGTGTTGTCGGAATCCTCGGGGGTAGCGATCTTGAGGTGGCGGAAGAAACCACCAATCCAGGCAGCGAGAATCCAGAACATGACCAAGACCAGCAGAGCCGTACCGATGGAGTTCATGATGGCCTTGAAGTGACCCTGGTCCTTGGCACCCTGCACGAGAGAGGCAGTGCGACCGACGAAGGAGAAGCGGGCAGAAGCAATCGCAACGGCGTAAGCCTTTCCACGCTTGCAACCCGTCGTATAGTAGACGACATCGCCCATGAATTTGTCAACAGCGAGAGATTCACCGGTGATGGCAGACTGATCGGTCGCGACAATGGAGTGGCCTTGGTGCTGGATCCCCTCACCCTCGTCACCCTCAGCATCTTCGGAACCGGCTGGATCCTCCTCTGGGTCAAGTGCGTGTTGTTCGCGAAGCTCCTTATACTTCTCGAAGTCCTCTGGGTGGTCGTAGTCGCAGATCAGACGGGCGTCGGCGGGGACGGTTTGACCTTCCTCGATGATGATAATATCACCTGGAACGATTTCGCGAGCCTTGATATCTTGTTCTTGTCCGTTACGAATGACCGTCGCCTTCATGGCAATGTCGCCCTTGAGTTTTGACACAATGTCTGCGGCCTGCTTTTCCTGGTACCAACCGACGATGGCGTTAAGCATGAGAATAGCGATAATGACACCGAGATCGATCCAGTCACGAAGACCGGCGGCGAGGAGGACAGCGAGTTCCATGACTGCCAAGAGTTAGCTGCTGCTTACTGCGGCATTGATGTCGTGCATAGCCGTGCATCGGTAGCTGTGTGCCAAGAGATTTGCCTCGGAAGCTCCAGTGTGGAGGGTGAAGCTCGAGAAAAGCAAAACAAGCGAGCAAACCGAATGCGCAAAGCATTGCGGGCGCAATTCTGCTCCGCGCACGGTGAAAATGGGGAGGGAGGTGTAGATAGACATACCGTAGAGAATAGGACCCCTGAAGAAACCGATAAACTTGAGCAACATGTTCTCCTTCTCGGAGGTGAGCTCGTTCCAGCCGAAGCGCTTTCGTCGAAGTTCAACATCGCTGTTGCTGATACCCTGCTTGATGTCGACGTCTAGCCACTCGTCGGGAACGTGGCCATCTTCGCTGGTGCCAGCGCCGTCCTTCTTGGAGGACTTCCAGAACTGGAGTGAGGGGTCAACATGAGGATGGAGATGCAGGCGGGCGACAGTGACAACGAACCTGCCAGGCCTTCTTGGGCTTCTCCTCCTTCTCAGCGCCGCTTTCTTCTTGCGCGAGCTTGGGATCTCTGTAAGTGGAAATGTACTTCTGAAGCGCAGTGTACTCGTCTAGAGCGTAGAAATCCATGTTAGACGCGTCGAAAAATAGCCACATGGTCGGCTTACCGAGATCCTCAATGTTGCCGGGCGCCTGGGACCACTTGCGCGAGCTATTGCTGCTTGTCAGTGACGTGACGGAGGGACGAGATGGCGGGCGCGACGCAGTTGCAGGCGCAGGTGCCGCTGCGGAAAAAGACGACGACGTACCGATCCTGACCAGCTTGACCTCCGTTCTCCAGGTCCTTGTCGGAGAAGCTCACACGCGGAGCACCAGGTTCTTGGCTCGCCATCGTGGATAGCAATAACCAAGTGAATGGCCGTCGCTGTTGGGATGATCAATGGGCGATGGGGTGATTGAGGGCGGCGAAGCTGCTGTAGAAGAAGAGGAAGCTTTCAAGTGGCGGACAAGGTGGGTAGATTAAAAAGGCGGCGCGTGAGGACAAGGCAGAGGCCCCGGTCGGTGCCGCGATGCCGAGCTTTTCGTCAGAAGGCTCACCCTGCTGCTTCTGCTGGCTGGTGCAAGCTGGCCGCTGCGACTGGCGAGTGTGGTCGGACCGTTTGCAGATTATGCCAATAAGAGATCCGGTGTAGTGTGTACTTTTGCCGCGTGTGAGGCATTTTGCTTCATCCTAGCTAAGCTCTAGCGCTGCACCACCAAAGGCCCGACAAATGTCCACCGATCCAGACGTCACACCCTGCGCCAGTCCCGCTCAACCCAATGACTGTGCGCGCCACGGTACACATTATGATTGACTGCTGCAATCAGCAAATAATGACATGCCTACAGTCAGCTTACCTACCTCCCCGACGACCGGAGTTGCGAAAGGCAGAACGTGAGGCCTTGCACAGCGTGTTGGAGCTCGAGAGTCGAAAGAGCATTTAACTCGCTACCAATTCCTGCGTGGCTCTCAGGCTGTTAGCCGAGTGGCACTCTGTCCAACACGAGCTCGCACCATGACATCAATTATGCATTGCACCACCGCGAACGTCGAGCTTCTTCCTGCAGGTAGCAGGCAGCACGGAGCAGGTAGCAGCAGCTACAGCAGTATTGGGGCGAGACATTGGGACATTGGGATTTTGACGTACATCGATATTGATCGTTAAGCAGCACACACAATAATCAAAGTGCGCGACAACCGTTGCTGCAGCACAAATGCTGCTAGCATCAGGGCCCGGCCAGCTGTCGCGGGAAGCCAATCTTGCTGGTGGAGCCACGTGCCAAGGCGCAAGAGCCGAAATGAGCTTGCTGGATCATCAAAACAAACAATAAAATAATTCGCTATCGGTGCTCGCCCACGCTCTCCGACTCTCCCGCCAACGCTGGACACTGGACAGACATGATCTACGGTATCTCACACCTACCGTAGCTCGCTAGTTCCCAGAACGATCAGCCTCGACGCTTGAGCGCTTCCCATCGTGGTAGCTGTAACCTGCCGTCTCAGTCTGCGTGAGGCGCAGGGCGAAAGCTTTGTACTGGGGTCCCATCCCGCAGAGCACTCAGAGTAGGTTTAGAGATGCGCCGCGGGCGTTATCACAATACTCGCGTGTCTGAACGGGTTAGAATACGGGAGTGCTTTCGGCGTGTCATTTCTGTGTGCCAGCACTGAGTACTCGCCGACCTTCAGTACCCGCCGCGTTCCTACATTTCCCATTTCCCACGCTCGTGAGTCGTGAAAAGCGCTTGCAGAGATTTAAACAGCGCACATGCCGAAACTGCCGATAGTGTGAGGCATTTTGCCATCCTACATGTTTATCGTGCCGCGCAGCCGCAAGGCAAGACTTCTAACCGTCCTTCACCACCACCACATCCCGACTTTGAGAGTCGAGACAGCCCTCGCAGAATGGAATCAAAGGAACCTACTCCCCGCTGTTTGCCGCGAATCACTTCGTTTCACACCACCCTTGGCCTTTCTTGTCAAACTTGCCAGCGACACCTCAATCGCCATTCTGTTACACCCAAGCCTTGGACTCTGCAAATTTGCCTTGAAACCATCTCGGCCTCCTCGGAGACGCTTGGCGACATCAAAAGGCCATGAATTTCAAGTGCGGGAGAGCGCGGGATGGAGCCCCTCGCTGCACTCTTCATCAGCAGCAGACAATACATGATCTGCATATGACGAACACAAGGTGAAGGCAAAAAGGCTTATCAAGACTGAGGACTGAGACGGGTCCGCGGCCCGGAAGATCTGTAAGCACCATACTTTGGCACTCGCAAGCCATGCCGGAGCATCCGCGTCGAAGCTCAACTCTTCAAGCTTGCCCAAGAGTCAAGACTCTTCTGTATGATGAGCGCCTTTGATCAGCCCAACATCTGTACCTGTCATCAATGACATGGGTGATGGAAAAGTTGTGCCCGGCCGGGAGAAGCCCGGTTCGCGAATCACTACGGAGCTTTGATCCCCGGCACGAATTCTTTGCGAACGACTCCGAACACTTTGAATGCGAAAGCTACCGAGTGGCTCCATCGCACTCTGCCCACTTTGTTGCAGTGTGCCGAAGTAACGTTCGATTTACGCTGTGCGAATGCCTTATAGACTCACTATTGGACATGGATGAGCTCGCAGGGCCCTTCTCAATCGAGAGGACCTCGCAACCACGTCCCCAGAGCAAGACTGCTAGAAGCGCAAAAGCGTTGTATAGACAAAGCTGGTGATGAAGGAAGGAGTGATCGATTTGAGGAAAGCGGAAGTCAGGTGATGAGGTAGGTGCGATGGTAAGTGCGGATTTCAAGCTGTTCATTCTTTGAAATCTGGTTGCTTGGGAAGCGTACAGCATTCCACATTCAAACATCGATATTTCCATTTGCCGCATGGAAGATCACACGGACAAGACATCAAGAGTCCCAGCTCATCTTAGACAATTCCACCGCCCGGCATTGACACCCCAACCTAGAACGACATTTCCTATAAATTGCAGCACTCATTCACAGTGTAAATCGAGAAAGCAGCCGCATGGCCGAGCTAGCAGTCTCAGAGCTAGACTCAAGGCGCTTGTAGCCAAAGATTCGCCCAACCCGGCAAGTCGGACAAGTCGACACACTCCACAAGCCCCATTTCACGACTGCGTTGAGAGCCGACCCCACATGAAGCGAATGAAGGATAGCGAGGACTACATTACTGCTAGAGGTGCGAACCCAAGGACGGGACTCATATCTCCATCCGTGGGCACCCGAACACCATGCACGCCCGACTCACCCGGGGAAGCTCTGAAGAGACATTCGGTAGAACAGAACTCTCCAACTCCAGCACAAAAGGAGCGATCAGCACTTTGCCGAGCAAATGAGGGTAGAAAGATCAGTTCTGGGAGCGTACGAAATCGCAATGGTCGAGAAACAGCACTGCAGCAAGACCACGTGCCAGGTGCATTTCCGGGCAACCAATCGAGCGACCTCGTGGAGAAATGCCAGCCTGGAGTCGCGCCTTCACCAGAGCTTCGAGATGATCAATTCGTCGTGAACATGCCATCAGCACGTGAGCCACAGCCCTTTTCCTACCCAGGATACACCGCAGAGCAGATTGATGCACTGGAACACTATCGGCGAAAAGCAAGAAGGGTCTCCAGCGATGGCTACGACCGGAGATTGTTTCGTCGACAAAGTTCGTGCAAAGCCTACGCAGACTGCCACGAGTGCACATGCGAAGACCAGCATTTCACAGATGCAACCCCCCTACACAGTCGCCAATTCATTCCCTATAACAATGATGATTACTACCAAGACCGGACATACGAGGACGTGGAACCTCCGATTCTCGTCGTCCGCAAAAGAGCAAATGCAAAGCCGACCAGGATGACCCATCACAACGCAAATGAAGCTATTCGGGTTCCTGACAACGATCATAATAAATCCAAGAAACCCCTTACACCGCCGAGCATGCCCAAGACATCACCTAGACGGGATCATCAGTACAATGCATCGACGTGCGAATGGCCACTACCCAAGCACTCGGCGACGGTTGGTGTGGACCGGGAGAACCTTAAATCTTCCACAGACTCGGCGCCGAGAAGCATCCCCGTTGCCAATACCCATACCGGCTCGCTTGCCGGGGATCAACATTACTCTGATGACAAGAGTAATAATGTTGCCTTGCCCAGCCGTCAGCCTCCTGAGTCTTCTTCGACGACATCCCTCATCAGCAGGCTGCCAAAAGTACGATTGGTGAAGCCTGAGCATGCGGCTATTCCCAAGTCGTCGCGGAAGACCTCTGACAGACAGTGTTCGTTCGGGTGTCGACGAGATGGCAATAGTAGAGAATGTGCTGAGAGGAGGAGAAAGGCGTCAGATGCCACAGTCGTGAGGCAGAGTTCAGTGCTATTCCATGACCAGAAGTCAGACATCTCATCAACAGAAGATTCTGATATGGACATTGCAGAGATGTTCCTGGAATACGCGACTTCGGCTTTGAGACATTTGGGTTCTTTGCAGGTTCCGCGGATAGACATTTTGGAGTTGCTGAAAGATCCTCATGTTTCTACGAGAGAAAAGGCGGAGGCTTTGAAGACTGTGTTGTCGTTGGCTGGGCATGCTTTGGCTGTGTGTACGCTGCTGGCAATGCTTTGGCAGCTAGGTGCTGCGGTCATGCATGTGCTTGAGGTTGTCTTCTGGCCTTTGACTGTTCTACTAAGGATGTTGAGATGGATTGCTTGGGTAGGATAGAACATCACTGCTCTTTGTATGCATGGCATACTCGAGTTGACTCTTTCTCACAGTTTCCTGGACAAGGTGAGTGATCGATCGTTCAGTCCTACCAATCTCATGCTTCGATCTTCGAGGAAAGATCAGACCTACGCCGGACTTTCTCGCTGGCACAGTTGGCCTCCAGCTCAGTTCAGAAACGATTGGAATCCCCACAAAGGGCCCCATCAAGTCACTATTACCTGCCACGCATCTGCTCGCCATGACCTTCCTGGTCACCTGCCTCTCAACCCCGCAAGATATACAGCATAACAGCAGCCGTAAAGAGCTTCATCTTCGCACACCGCCTCCCTACCATCAAGGCAAATGTCCGAGAAATGAAGCACATCGAACGAGAAATTCACAGAAGCTGCAAAACTCCTGATCACAGTCCTATCAGATCTACTGCAGAGACGCATCTCGATACGCTGACGAGGCCGAAGAACTGCGTAGCGTTGGGGAGAAAGCACTTCATTTGCTTGCAGATAACGCCGCCACTGCTCGCTATGGAGGACGGATGAAAGGGCATCGATGGAAGACCCCTGCGTGTACCGTTCGACGATTTGATTCCGAAAGTCTGCGTCAATTGGTTTTGGAGATGATTTTGGATGGTCTTTGGGCTGATGAGGCGCTTACGGATGGCATGTTTGACGGCATTGATGACTCGAGTGACGAGGACATAAGCAAGGAATACATAGACGACGAGCACGCAGATGACGAGGTCATAGATGAGGACCTGGATAGTGAGGCCTCAGATGATGTGGACCTAGAACACGAGAGCATCGATGATGAAGGCCCAAGTGAGATGACGAGGACTCGGTCGGCGAACAACTGAATGACAAGTACCCCGGTGGAGAACCCTCAGACAACGAGGACATCGATAACAAAGACACCGACGATGAGGACCTGTACGATGGGTATACCGACGATGACAATGCCAACGACAGGGACCTAGACATCGATGACCTTCCAGATTGTCCTGACTTCTTCAATCTTGCCAACAAAGCATTTCTACTCTGCCTCGGCGACCAGGTCAGCATAGATCCAGGCGAGCCCGCAAATTGCGGTGCCTTCAAGACAGATCCCCAGCATCCATACCTAAAACCCGGAATCAACATAGCGAGTCATCAAGACATGCACAGCAGAACCTGGCGCTCCAAAATGTTCAACATGTCCCTCCACGTCCTCCTCGCTCTATACTCATTATGGTCCGACAACCAACCAGTCTCCATCTAGAACCAATCCATCACCACCCCTCGCCCAAACACCATAGATCGCGTAGCTAACACAGGATGCGAAGAATCTCAACTTCATTCCCCCGAACATGCCTCGAAAAAAAAAGCCTTCTGGCAGCGACAACACAACGCCCTAACCCTCGACACCACATCCGCTCCCTCCTCGCACATCATCCGTCCAAGCCCACACCACCACACAACCGAAAAATCTTCAACTCCGCATCCCCAAGCCCTCCACCGCCTCAAAACCCATAATCAAAAAACGTCCCTTTCAACCCCGAAATTTCCCCAATAACGACAAAGAATTCCCGCCATGCTGCGCCAATGCGCCATCACTAAAATCTTTAGACGCTTTATACCGCAAGAAAGATACAAACCGCTTGATCTGGGCCGAGTTAGTCACTAGTTCGCAATGCGCATACAGCGCGTTCACGAATGGGAATGTATATGGACGGGCGGAGGTGGTCGGTGGGCAGAGGAAATTTTGGGGGTACACGGATTTCGCTCTGATGGGTGTGGGGCAGTTTTTGGTCGAGAGGAGGAGGTTGTGAGCGGGAGATGGTGATGTGGATTGCATTTCTTGAGCATCCT